>JAOVVB010130623.1:0-12286 GCA_028570985.1 Heterobranchus longifilis | reverse complement strand
TCCCGATAATGGAAATTCACCACGATCAACTTATTGTGAGTGTTTTTTATCACAAGCCATGATAAAATCCATTATTGTCCCATCCCTACAGACATGTAACAGATAAATATAATGCTAGAAAAAGCATCTCCAGACCTGCTGTGGTGGATCTGGTGCAGGAGGAACATCATCTCCACTTTCTTCATCATCATCCTCCTCCTCCTCATCTTCCTCCTCACAGTCTCCGGCGGCCCACTGCTCCTCTTCCTCGGAGGAGGACTCCGCTGCCCAGGGGCTGCCCAGGCTCAGAGACCTGTCCACGTACGGGGGCATGATGGGAATGGCGTCACTGTTGATGCCCTTGGCGGAGACGTCCTCCGGCAGGAAGTGGTCTTCACAGATGACGTGCTGCTCCGTGGAGTCGTGCTGCGCCGTCTCCCTCAGCGCCGCCAGCCACACCTGAACAAAAACATCACAGATACAGTTTCACAGCTTAAAGTAAGTTAGATTTAAGACTTTTTTAATGCCACTAAGAATTAAATTTAAGACCAATTTCACAATACCCACAACTGAATAAGGAAAAAATATGAACCGACAAAGTACAATTTTATCGTGGGTCGCAATTAAGTTGATCGTGATGAATTTCCATTATCTGGATAATCATGAATATCCTCACAAATTGACTGCAGTTTACTACAATGTCCTAAGCTGTGATGCAATACAAATATTTGGTCTTTAAAAAAGTCGTAATGTTTGGAGAAAAAAGCTGGAATGTTTTGAGGTAAAAGTCATAATGTTTCGAGAAATAAACTCCTAATGTTTGGGAAAAAAACTTGCAATGTTTCTGGAAAAAAAGTCGTAATGTTGGAGGAAAAAGTTGTAATGGAGAAAAAAACCTACAATTTCATGAAAAAAAGGTTATAATGTTTGGAGAAAAAGTAGCAATATTTCGAGAAAAGAAGTTGTAATTTTTGAGAAAAAAGTCAATGTTTGGAGGAAAAAAACTCACAATATCATGAGAAAAAAGTCGTAATGTTTGGAGAAAAAAGTAGTAATGTTTCAAGAAAAAAAAGTCTGAATGTTTGGGGAAAAAAGTTGCAATGTTTTGAGAAAAAAGTCGTAATGTCTAGAGAAAAATGTCGTAATGTTTGGAGAAAAAAGTTGTAATGTTTAGAGAAAAAACTAAATTTCATGAGAAAAAACCGTAATGTTTTGAGAAAAAAGTCCCAACAAATCACAATGCAAGGTAAAGTGATTCCAGTGTGTTTCAGTGCAAGATGTACAATCAGCCAAATAAAGTTAGTCTTCATCGTTGAAGTCTTTTAAAAAAATACAGTTTTAAAACACTTCTGATAACTTCTGATAGAAATCTCAGCTATGTGTTTTTGCCTGAGTTAGTTTGGTTTGAAAACGAACTTCGACACGCGACACAAAAGTTAGATTTATACTTTATTGGAAGTGTTGTTAAACAATATATTTTGTCTTTACAATAGAAAATCGTTTAAATATGAGTATTGCGTGGTTGTTTTGGTGAATATAAGTCTAATTAAGCGCTCAAAATCCTTTAAAGTGCAGCACCCTACGTTTTCCTACGGGAACAATATGGGAATGTCTGAACGATGCTAGGCTAACACTTTATGCTAATATATTAGTATCGTTAGTTGGAAAAAAAGAGGAGAAAACACCCAGCTAATAACCAGGGTTAGTTACCTTGACTCGAGGCGAGTCTTATCCCAGGTTAGTTTCATTAGTCTGGGTCTTAGTTTCATTAGTCTGGGTCTTATACTGGGTTAGTTTCATTAGTCCGTACCTTGACTCGAGCTGGGTCTTTGGGGAAGTTGAAGAATCTCTTCGGTGGTCGGTTAAAGACTCCCCGGTTATACGACACGAGGCGGTTCGGACACCCGGAGACAACACACTTCACCATGGTAACCGTCTTCCCGACAACTGCACCGGAAAACCGTTTATAATCGTTAATATTCACAGCAGAAAAATACACACGTGCGAGTTTTGTTTATGTCGCGTTTCAGGTGTGTTTCTCCACACCGGAAATAGAAGTTTGTGACCCGGATGTACAAAAACGGAGGGAAATTTACAAATATGAATTGATATTACAATGATCATTTTTCAATGTCTTATGATAAATGTATCTCTATGTACAATGTATTGTAATATTTGTTTGTAGGGGCGTGTTTTGTAGTGTCTACGATGCATCTGGATCCTTCTCCAGAGGCACCTCTGCAGGTGACAGGAAATCACGTGACCTCAGCAGCTCAGTGGAAAGCTTCAAAGTAAAATAAGAATATAATCATAATAAAAATTTAAAAAAAATTAAATTAAAAATGAAATAAATAAAATAATACTACTACTACTACTACTAATAATAATAATATAAAAATAAATTATACAAAATGTGTATTATATACAAATATATTTTAAAATAATGATGAAGATAATGTTTAATCATTAGAAATCATTAAAAGTAAAAAAAAAAATTTTTTTTTTTTTAAATCACCGATTCTTTAAAATGTTTTATGTAATGCTTAAATTAAACTATTTCTTATAAGACATTATCTTCTTTTGACATTACAGCTTCCTCTTCCTATTTGTAAATCTGAGGTAAGCACTTGTTGACCAGATGGACAGACAGTTCACCCAAGCGTCCTCCTTTTTACATTATTTAAAACAAATTAGAATCTCAGTAATAATACAATATGTCTCAACTTGCACTGAAAACCAACAGAGGGAAATGTACATTTTAAACATAAAGCAAAGGAATGTTAACATACAATGCACATGAGCTAAAAAAAATAAAAACAAGTGTGTTATTTCATATATATATATATATATATATATATTATACAGTATAGGGACAACAAATAATTATTTTTACAAATAAAAAAATAAAGGGTGAACATCCGCCGATGTCATCCCTGCAAATCTAACAAATGCATCTGTTTGGACAAACTTATTGAAATGGTTGAAATCAATATTTATTTTTACAGTGAAATATATAACCTTAGATGAGACAATGAGTCAATTTCTGGACTGGTAGAGGTGAATTATACTGAAAAGGAAAGAAATCAATGTACAAATCAAGGTAAATGTTCTCCTGCTGTGTGACAACAAAGACCACTGTTTACAGTCACAGTAACCCTTCACATGTACATGTTATATATTAAACAAGCACTTTTATAAAAGAACACTATTCATTGAGCTTTTGTGTGCAGAAATATCATGTGTATCATATGTACTTTATTTACCACTGAGTTGAGGGTGACAGTATTGAGGTAAACCACATGGATCTTTCTCGACACAAGCATTTTATCTTAGGCATGGATACATCAAATTATTTTGAATGTACCATAAAAAATACTTCTAAAAGTTTATTACACGACAAATATGTCATTTTCTTTCCCATCTACAGAGAGAAAATAGGCCCCCATACAGCAGTTTTGCTCCATAAAAATCATAGTACAGTAATTAAAAATAGTTGACCCCACCCTGAATTGAATTGCTCACAACAATATGGAAGGAAAAAAAGGATTTGGGCATGTTGTTCAGCTTATGGTTTATAAGACATGCATGAGGTCATTTCAACATCAAAATAACGTTGTGTTTTTTTATTTCATTCTGAGCCATATCTGATCTGAGACATGTTCCTGCCTTGGATCATTTCAAATCATCAATTTATGTGAATAAAACATTTAAAAAAAATTAACCATATGGCTTCAATTTGTCATAAGAATCCATGTGCTAACTTTATAAACTTGCAAATTTGCAACTTTATAAACTAAAAAATGTGCAACTTTATAAACTCGCAAATTTGCGACTTATTCGAAAATAATGTGCTTTTGTTAAGGAACCACATCACTTCACTTTGCAAGGTTGGAACAACCCACACCACAGACGACGCCGCCGCTTGCCATGCATTATGTCTTCTTTGGATGACCTTATCAAATTATACTTTCAAATCGGATATAGCAACAAGGAAATACTTGTGTGATTTTAGCCCAGAATCACCATATTATGATGTTTGAAAAAGTCGAACTATTGTATTAGTCCGACTAAAATTGGACTTTTAAAACACATGTAAACATGTTAGTCCGACTGAAATCGTACTAGGTCGTATTTCTTGAAGTCGGACTAACACACCTAGATAATGCGGTTGGGGATCGATTTATTCATGCATGTATACGTTCAATCGAACTCAAACTGGCCTGGGCGTTCTGCACATGTCCCATAGTTCATGTGGCGCTCTTTCACCCAGAAGTCGAAAGCGTACAGTCAAAGCATAGTATAGCAGACATCGCGTAGTTGTAACACTCTGGGAGCATACGACGTTGTCTTCTGCCTTTGGACATCGCCATAAGCACCAGGGATAGCGTGCATTTCATTTGTGTCAAAAGTACAGCGTAGAGTATGCACAAAACGTACCGCGCTGTAAAGTTATCCATGTTTTCGACGTTGCTGCTTGCTAGCTTGTTTGGCGCTTGTTTGCTAATGCCTCAACCGGAAGCAACCAGCTGAAAGGCAACATGTCACCACCTACTGTACCGGAGGTGGACATACTTTGGTCAATAAATCGATTCTCACCCAGTTCATGTATACTGGGACAACGACAGTAGTCTAATTAAATGACCTAATCGAGCTATAACCATAGTGTGTGCTGCAGATCAGGCAGACATGATTGACTGGATTTTGAAAACACCAACTATTTTGTCTTATGGTTGGCAAATTAAATGGCAGGTTACTTTCAGCCAATGCTCCAATCAATGTTTGTTGTGCATATTTGAAATTTCACACCAAGAGGAAAGGATTGAAATCTACAGACTTGTAGAGTAAAATCACAAGTGTTCTGTACAGATTCTGAAGTTATTCTGCTGAGTCAACAGTTTACTCTGCTGCAGAAGGTCCTCATCACTTAACTGGCTTGGACAAGCAATTACATGCGTGGGAAAGCACACAGGAGACTATGAGCACACCATGAGCACACCATGACACCCTGAAACTCGGTTCCAAATTAGAACCAAATCCAAAATGCCAAGGACCGGGTGCCTGTGAAAAAAATGAATTTCTGTTCTGCTTATCGGTTCCTAATAGGTCCCTAAACACAAAAACCCTTTATTACTGTAAAAAAGAGCTACATATCTGCAAGGACATAGTTATCTCCCGGGACCTGTCTGTGACTATGTGACGCATCAATGCAACATCGTATCCATTTATTTACATGCAAGCTGCTAGCATGCATGGCTAACGTCACATCTGAAATACAGACTGCAGTAAATGGCCAAAAGTGTGGCTTCACCTTAACCTGTCCAAGCGTTTGCAGCAGCACAGTGTTGATCCAAAAGTACAACGCTAACGTTAGTAGCATCTCCTTAGCAACTCCAATAACTGGCCGTCACACACCGATCTCGAAAAGGTAAAGTTAATTTAAACACTGTCTCCATCTCAGGTACTAATTTACTCTGTTAAAAACATTGAGCATGTCTGAGCAGTTGTTTAAAAGAATAAAGATATTTTAGTTATCTAAACATTAGACAGCCCTTTTTTAAAAAAAAATTTTTTTTTACCATTTTGGAATCGTAATGGACCGATAAGAACCGAAATCGATAAGCAGAACCAGAAATGGAATCTTAATCAATAAAATTCAAATGGTACCCAACCCTACACACAAGAAATAACATGATTGATATTATAATTACATTATTATAATTGTAATATTGCTTTACAACAATGACCAACACTTTAAGCATGGCACCACACCACAGAAAATTGTTGCATCTAATTACATTTTAATACATGCATTTCTGTTAATTAGTTGCAGTAATAAAGGTGGTGCTGTTGTGGAAAATGGGGTGGTAAAGAATACAGTAATACTTATGTAAGCCTGCTTGTGCAACTGGGTACTGAAGTATTGCATAATGCAGATGTGAATAAAACTTGTCTGGTAACTTGGTCAGATGAAATTAAAGAAGGGGTAATCAAATATTTTTGCAATGCTAATGTGATGGCTGCGGTGAGGCATGAAGGGCTCTAAATACTTCTAAGCAGACACATCATGTAGCTAAACAGGGACGCATTCAATACACATGCACGTACAGTAATGTGAGAATGCACAACTGACGACAAGTAATGGCAGAACACAGAAGCAAGCAAACTCCACAGGTGTGTGCATATTTTCTTCAAAAAACATGACACCCCAAAGCCTTCGCTCCTCTGTTTCCAACTTGCACACTTAGTCTTGTTTCCCCCCTGCTCCCTTCTGTCTCTCAACCAGCTGTGCAGATAAACAACAAGGAGCTCAAGTGGAGAACAGAAACATCCCCAGTGGCGGCCCGGGGTAAGAGCTCCTCTAATTACACTACAAAACACAGCCTTGGCTTCTTCTGTCTTACTGCCACCCCCTCTCTCCTGCTGCTCCTAAACTCTGTCTCTTTGGCTCCCCAGTCTCTGCACCACTTCTTGCCTCTCTCTTGATTTTTTAACCACCCTGTCAAACAGCTAAAGAATCATTTCAATCTACTTTTGTGATGTGAATCATCGACTCACACCCTTCCACATAGACTCTTCCCATCACCCCCGTCATCTCTTTTTCCACAATCTGCTGTCTTCCCTTATATTATAAAACCGTTTTCCTCTTTGCCATCCTTCCGGCCCCATCATCAACTGTCTGGTAATAATAATAACGGTTTCCTCTTCTCTTTTCCATCATCTTGAGGTTGCTCTTCAAAGCGCAACAACCAGGCGAGATGGGTGTTACAGTATCTGTCATTTTTCTAAAAAGGATGCTCCAATCAGTTCTTTAGCACCAATACAAATCACTATTTTCCCGATTGCACAATATCTGATTGGTTGATTCCTGTTTTCCTGTTTGACTTTTCAGAAAGATAACACACAAGAGTTCCTGCAAAAAGCCACCATTTTGCCTAATGTAAGAGTATCCTACAGACTCACTACTCCAAAAGATTTTCCAAAAGTTTTGCTCAACACTGTGACTCATTTTAAAAGTGATTCATTACATCCCGTTATATTTTGTAACACTCAACAATCGTCGCCCTACCTTAAAGATGCTGGACAGGTCTCCTGCCCCAGGCTACGGCTCTCTGAGCGATCACATAAATCAGGAGGGGGACATCACATTTTCCGCTGTCATAATTCCATGTCCCCTTTCAACACTATGACAGCCTCACTCCAGTTCCACTGTGGTCTATTGTTTTCAGTCACAAAACTGATCAGGAGCGGGTGTCAAAAAAGTTGCTCAAAATTAGATTCTGACAAGCTAACTTACACTGGAGAGATATAACACTGATATAAACTCCCCAATGCTTGTTTTCATTTTAAAAAAAAGAGCTCTGAAATTTACAGTTAACTCTGTTAGGTCCAGTAGCTCGTAGGATGTTAACACAGGGCCCAAGCTTGCAAAGCATCAGTAGCCTGAACATATTGCCTCCTTTACTGCATTTGCATCAACAACGGCATCTCGAGTTTGTGTGGAGCGAGACAGGAACATAAAGTGCCTCTGAAAACGGAGTGGTGGAAACTGAACAGCCATGATGGATTGGGCAGTGAAAACACTGTCACTGATTTCGTGCTGGTACGGATTGCTGTCTGTTGGAGCATCCCTACTTTCTATGTTAAAAATGCCCCTATCAGTATGAAACTTTAAAAACACCTACACTGCAATAATTCAGCTGCAATGCTGACACTATTTAAATCTCTCTAAATGAGACATTCAAGAAGACGAATTGTGCCTTCATATGTGAGGACATTTTAAGAGATATTATGTAAAGTACTCAAGGCACTTCCACTGGAATAATGCAATTATAATGCAATAACATTCTCACACCAAAACCATGCCTCCTACTACTAAAATGGCAAAGTGACTGATAACTGTTGTTTGTGTCCCATAGATAGACCTGGGAGTCAAACCAGAGATGTACTTGATGTTTCCTTATATTAGGCTTGTTAATGCAGTGCATATAGAAGTACAGTGATGGAGGGCTGCAGTCAAAAACATCACACAGAATCCAACACATTGTCGCCTGCAATCAGTGAAACAAATAAGGTACAGCAGCAGGAAACATACAGTAGTTTGTTTTAGTTTTACAGAATCTCTACTTAGTGTGCGTTTGTCTGCAGCAGTAAGAAAAATAAAGCACTCATTTTATTTGCAGTCTTTCTATTATTCTCATCATCATTATCGTCATCATTCCCTGCAAAAGCTCACCCTTTCACTTTCCAGAAAAAAGGCTTTTTTTCCTCCTGTGTACTTCTGTTATTTTTTCATAAATTTGAATCACTTTTATGCTCACAGAGCACACACAATCCAAGGCAACCCATTTTCTTTGTTCCTTCTCACTCAGCTCCTCTCTCTCAACTAATAACTCATTTCTGCCCGTTTGTTTGTTCAATTATTTTGCTCATGCTTTCATATCGTCTTTCTTTTTTCTTTGTTGCTTTTTATCTTTCTGCCGCTCACTCTGCCCGTCTCTCCCCCTGCCTCATGCAGGTTTATTTCTCCTCCAGGAGCCAATCTAGCTGTGATTGATCCACTCATCTCTTCTGCATTAGAGTGCCAGAGGAACAAAACCGTAGTATTAACAACACCAATAAAACTGATGACGGTAATAAAGAACCACACTAGCATTATCTGCGCTGTTGATATAAGTAATGGAGAGCGAGTTATCTTGGATGGATCTCACTTTCTGACTCTTTCTCTCTCTCTCTCTCTCTCTCTCTCTCTCTCGCACAAATACAAATAATGCATGCATATACACCGCAGAGAAAGTTTAATCTATTTAAAGAGGCAATTTATGTGATAATCGGGCCATAACTTTCTAATTCATGAGGTTTCTTTCTGGAGACTACCAATCAAATTAGCCTGAATGATTGTGGCACTCCAGCATCAGCAAGATTCCCAGGATCCCCCTGATGCCTGCAAAGAGCTGACGGGCAGGAAAACAGTTGGACAGAACAAGTGTTATTGAAATGTCGTCCAATCCTCTTGTCTCAGCACATCAGGTCTTAATCAATGGAGTCCAGGCCATGGCCAGGATTAGCCACATCATCAATTTGTCTGAATTACAAATTAATCCTTTAACTATTGGCAGTAACAACAAAGGCCTTAAGACAAATAACTGTATACTGTAGGTCTGTGGGAATGCTTAAAAGCATCTTATGTAATCAGAAAGATGGCCAGTTTGCAATTGTGTTGTCAGTTTAAATTAGTGGGGTAATGGTTCTGAAACTCAAACACACACAAACATCCACGGGTCTCTGTCTTCCGTGATGCGGTCTCGTGAACGCAGCGTTATGTGCTTCGCAGAGACATGGTTACACGGACATATTCCGCGACTATCGCCGGCGTTCAGATGAGCGGTAAAAAGAAAGGGAGGGTCGCGATGCTTGTGAACAATGAGTGATTAACCCCAAGCACATTAATGTTAGTTTACATGTGCCATCTTTGTTATTGTTTATATCCCCCCCGTCTCTGTTTTGTATTACAGTAAACTAAATATGCACACCTGTAAACTCTGCACTTTAAAAACTTTGCACACCGGAGTCTTATCTTATTTTTTATTTTGTAATTATACCGTCATCGGCTAATAGCACATTCATATATTGCACATTCCTGTCAATATTCCCTGTATATATTCTCTAAATTATGCAGCTTTCATACAGAACGTACTGTTTACATATTCCTACTGTAATATTATTTATACTTAGAGTTAATCACACCACCTGTCTTGGAGCTTTCTTTTTCACTTGTACATATGCTCTTTGCTTTTTTTTGTTGTTGTTTTCATTTGTTTATGTATACTTTTTGTTTTTGTGTTCTTGTTATGCACAAATATCTCAAATGATTATGACTTTTTTCTCATAAATTTGTGGCTTTTTTCTTGAAACATTGCGACTTTTATATTGAAACATTCTGACTTTTTTCTCTAAACATTACGTTTTTTTTCTCCTAACATTACGACTTTTTTCTCGAAGCATTACATATTTCTTGAAACATTACCATTTTTTCCCATAAAATTGTACGTTTTTTTTCTCAAAACATTCAGACTTTTTTCTTGATACATTCCGACTTTTTTCCATGCATTACGATTTTTTTCCCGATGCATTATGATTTTTTTTCTTTTTTTCTCGAAGCATTAAACAAATATTTTATTCACTGTAGTAAATTGCAGTTATCTCGATAATGGAAATTCACCACAATCAATTATTGTGACTGTTTTTAATCATGATCCACGATAAAATCGATTATTGTCCCAGTGGTGATGTCGTTGATCAGCACCTTGATCCTGACCAAGATATCACAACAACTATTCATGGTCCCAAGAGGATGATGAGTAAATGATTCCCTGACATTTAGGCTTTGGTTACACTTGCACCAGATCAGAACTCAGCTGTGTCCGCACACATGTGTCCACATTTGACACTTAAATGCAACCTGCCTGGTCAGATAGTGATGGGATATATGTCCATGCGCATATTCCCCGCCATAGGTGCATCCAAAATTTCACATGAGAGCCTTCTTTTCTTTGTATTTTGTTTATTTTGTAATGATAGCAGGGTCCGTACGAGACGCACTTTGTTGCAGAGACAGCAAGGAGACCGCCGGTCTCAGCTGTGCTCCAGCCGCTGACAAAGCTCCGCTAATTCAGTGATAAACACATTTAATTTTCTATATATTCTTCACAATATATTTTGTTATTTATAAGCTTTCGTTGTGAAGCAGCAAAATCAGGAAAGGTGGGGTTTTCGTCAGCAGCAGCCTGTAACTTGACTGCTGAAAAGCGAAAAGGGACAAAATCCTGTAACACTGTGACTGCTGTCCCTGTCCCCATCACTACATCACAACACATCCTGTGCAATTATATTCATAGGTATGTATATACATAAATATATTTTTGTATTACTTCATAAGTACACTGCTGCACACCATGTGTGTTTTTTACAATCAGGTGCAATATAAATATATATAAGTGGAAGGTGTATATAGCTATTTTATCATATTTTATTTTATCTTAATTCTATTGTATTGTTATTCTATTTATATTACTGTATTGCTATCTGTTTCATTGTTTTTGTCACTGTTTTGTCTTTTCTAAACTCTTGTGCTGCTGTAACATGTGAATTTCCCTGTTGTTGGATCAATAAAGTATATCTTATCTTATCTTAATTTAGGATTCCTAACTTGGAAAATCCCTAAGTTAGGACGGTTCTGTTCTGTTCTGTTTTTTCCTAAATGCTAGGAAACATGTTTCTGTAATACCAAAAATCCCAAATGTCATCCTAAACTGAGATAAGATAGGATTTCAGATTTAGGAAGTTTCTGTAACTATATATGTTGTCCTTTTACACAGTATTTCTCATAAACAGAGTGGAGGAGGTGGATTTCATTTTGCAAAACCTTAAAATGTGTAATGTATCTCAGACACAGACACATTGTTGACACTGTTTCAGAGTTGGTTTCAGGTGCATCTAAAATCTCATTTTTAACATGTTTCACTTAAAGTGATTGGACATGAGCTGACTATTGAGTCATAACTAATTCACTATTATTATTATTAGTAGTAGTATTTATTTATTTATTTTATATATCGTCTAGGGGTTTGTGGCCTGAATTTCACTTTTATCTGTTAAGTCACTTCTTAATACCTATTTATGTAATGCATTATCTTAACTTGTATTTCATTGATTCATTGATTATTTTAATTATTTTACTCACTTTACTTTTTGTCATATGTACTGTTATTTAATTTGTTATTTAATTCATGTTATTCATCCATCCATTAAAATACATATTTTAAAAACAAGGCAAGATTTAGTTAAAACAATGGATGGTACATGCACCATATTATTAGTACATAATAATTTATGAAAAATCAATAGTGGTTTAAAAACTGCATGATGACATCATCACTGGGTAGGCTACAACATGGAGCAGCAGCACCACAAACATAAAACAGTGGTCAAAGTCTGTCCTTCCTAAAAGAATAAAAAAAAACAGAACTAGTCTTCAACAGTATATAGTACACAATTAAACACATAATGGCTTCTGTTAAAACAGTAGAATATACGAAAAGGAACTCTCTCTTTCTGCATCCATGCGTCCAAGACACCTTTCTGTATCTGAGAAACTATATATGATGTAATGGACTCAGTGAAACAGGCAATATGTTCCCATGTGGCAACGTTACACTCCACCTAGTGGCACGTTAGGACACAGAGGTCTGCACACACACGCACACACACACACGCACGCACGCACGCACGCACGCACGCACGCACGCAC
>JAOVVB010130605.1:0-12287 GCA_028570985.1 Heterobranchus longifilis | reverse complement strand
TTGTCTGAAATAAGGTTAACACAAGCTTCAGAGATTTGTTCTATGTTTGTTCTACGACATAAAATATGTCGGTAAATACCCCCGCTGGTGCATTTAGAAGCTTTTACGTGTGTTTAAAAAGGGCGGTTGCTAACAAGTGGCTAAATGAGACTACAGAGGTTGTCAAGGACATTAAAGTAAAAATCTCACAGGCTTTTTGATAAGGTAACCCATGGCGACACTAACTTCTGGGTTGACCTACAAAAAGACATCATCCCTTCGGCTCCCTGTAAGTAATGAGATGTAACCCAAATCCCCCCATAGATAGCTAGCTGCTAACTTAAAAGGAAACTGCTGAAACTGCGCCATTCATCTGCATGTACTGCCCGTGTTGCAGTGGCAGAGCCGGTTGAAAATCTGCAAAGTTTCCCTTTAAGTGCTGCCGCTTGGCATGCCAGTTTCGTTCGGTAACTAGGGTCGTAGAAATGCGAAAATGCAGTTTCCTCTATTGCAGAAACATAGTATATGTTTTAATAGAGAGTATATGTTCTTGACTAGTGCTCCGCTAAATTATTATATAAATGAAAGCAGGTTTTTGGAGGACTGATCTTTTGGCTGTATCACATGTCCTTAGTGTCACAGTCACATTCCGAGCAGCTGCGTCTCGTTCCATATCTCCTCACCCAGTTTTAAGACCACAGTGGCAAAAGACCATGGTGACTGTGTCACTTTTAGCTGGTTGGACTGTAACTTTGCATCCTGCTTGTCATTTTTATCAGGTGTGTAAGACACTGGATTGCTCAGAATGCTCTGCTGCCTAGACCTGCCTAGAAAATCAAGTTAATGAAAGTTGGACTGAAATATCACGATATTCATACTTTCCTGACATTGATATATATCTCAATATGGCAAATGTGTGCAAATGCCACATAAAATAATAAAATTGATGTCCACTGCAAGATATCTGCACAGAAACCTCATATGTCCATATTTCTTCTTCTTTTCTTTGCAAATGCTACTAGTCACCCTTTACGTCTGTCTGTGGGTTTTTCAAATATTTAACCAATGAAAAGTATTAAAAAAGAGCTTGTGACTAAATTTCATAACTCCATTGGATCCTCAAACTGCCGGCAAAACCTTGTAACCAACTCGTCTCAGTCTTGAATGAAGTGCCGCACACAGCAGAGCTGAAAGTAAACAGTGACGAGGTGATTGAGTCTGACTTTGTCTGAGGTAAATAAAATGTTTGCAGAGTAAAGGTTTTGGACAAAAAAGGTTTCTGCCCCACAGCAACGTTAGGGTCCACTGTTATGCATTATATCTGAAAAATAAGTCTTTGTGTGTGAAACAAAAGTAGTTTAGTTTTTCAATGACAGTTTGCTTGGAATCATTACTTTGGACTTCAGGATTTCGCAATATAATAAAATCCTCTCAATTAGATTCCACTTAAAAGTCATGAAATATTTCTGATATTTTATTGAACAAATTGAACATTGAACTGAACACAAAAGGCACAATTTAAAAAAAAGAATGATAGTTTCATTTTAAAGAGCTAGAGATATATAAAGAGATATGTCGCAATCTTTCACAATGTGTTTATTGCGCAAGTTGATATTGCAATGGCGATACAAAAACGATATATTGTGCAGAACTCAAAATGATCATGGGTAAAAGACAGAGGCAAAGTGGTAGCTTTTATGTGGGCTCGTGTGTATAAAAAAAAAAAAAGCTTGTGAACAGGAATGACTGGTATTAATCAATCCTGATGTCATTGATCAATATCAAATCACAGAGCTTCCCTAACAATGACGCACTGGCATCTCACAGTGTAACATAGTTTGCATTAGTTCACATATAATCATAAAAAAAACACAAAAAAGGCTTAGGATAATAAGTCTGCACCCCCATATATAAACACTACATTCAAACCACCTAAGCTGCTAGCTTTAGCTTAGCATAAGAGATCTTATAAGTGAATCAGGGAGCCCTCTGGAGCACAATAAACTCTCTACTGAGAATTGTGTAACAAATTGCTTGTTTTCCCCCACTCTAAAACGCCTGGAGCAGCAATATCATTCCAGTCAAATGATCCTCATAAGGTCTCTTGTGAAGCCTGTGGGTGGTTGATGCGTGAGGGGTGGAGGGTGGCGGAGGAGTAAAGAGAGGTCAGATGAAGAATACTGCTGGATAATGGTAAAATGGTGCACAGCAGTTACCACACACGCGCACGCACACAAAAAGGCCTTTGGCAGCCAGCTTGTTAGCAAAGTTTATACTGGATTTACAGCATGCACATCTTAAGGGAATAGCTGTGTGATTTGTGCAGACTGCAGATAGTGGGCTAAATGTTAAAAACAAAAGAGGGTGATAGATCCTCCTCACAGTTGTCAAGGCTAGTAACAACAGATTGCACACTGTAGGCTGGTGGGAACAACAACAACAACAACAACAACAACAACAACAACAAAAAGAGTACAATATGTCTACATTGATTTTTTGCTGGATACCAACAAGAAGCAAAGCAAATCTCAAAACAAAAACTGAGAAGAGAGGATACAGAAAATAAGTCACTTACACAACATTACAAAAGAGCGTCATTTTAAAACACAACGGACTGTTGATAAACTTACAATGGGCTGTTACTCAGTGTTTTGGTAAAGCGTGAAAAAGCAACAAAAGTAAGGTAAAATGTTAATGTCTCCTAGGGGCAATTTGGTTTACAAGCAATCTACCGATATAAAACGATCAATCCCAACACAAATATTTGAATCCCTAACTACACAGTATTTACGGAAGAGAATTAGGGCCACAGGTGAAAAATATATTTGAATTCTAAGTATAAAGTCAGAATTAATAAACTCGGTCTCAGGGTTTATTTCTGACATAATTCTAAAATAAAATCTAATTCTTCTGACCTTAAACTCAAATAAATTCTTCCCTAACCGTCTTCCGTAAGTATTTGTCCTATTTTACAGAGAATACGTTTGTAAAAGATTCAGCTTGGTTAAAAGCCCTTGTTTATTCTTCAAAGCCTTGATCATCGTGCAGACGACATCAACAGCTTATCAGCTAATGACTATTAGCTCATTATGGTCTTCCTTCCCCCCCATATAACAACATCAAGAACTTGTGTAAAAGCAGTGTTTATTATCAGTATTTTTAAGCGTGTTAATGTAATGTCATATTAGGAGTATTTTTTCTCTTAAAATGTAGACAAGGATTATTCACTGAAATGTATACTTATGAAACAGTCAAATTAGACCCAACTTTTGCACTTTTAGAACGAGTCATGCAGATGATAAACCACGTGGTGCAATTCGACACCTTCAGAAAGGCCATAAACCTTTTTCAACACAGCGCCAAATAAAATGGGTTTCTCAACACGGACTTCATTCTCCTTTAAAGTTACCTGCAGAAACTGGAAGCGAGGCTACTTACCACGGTGTGCCCTTGAATGGGTGGCGTGTGAAATTAAGTTTAGCCAAGGATTGAATGATGCCGCTCTGACTCAAGGCTGCAGACGTTAAGTGTGGTTACAAGCCTACTTCACGGCTGTCGACAAGACAGTGTTTATAAACATGAGACGGCAGTGACCTATGAACCTCGCAGCAGATAGGTTGGGGCAGATCCGACCGGGATCTATTTTCTAAGAGCACACCCTCTCTGAGCAGCAGCAGAGCCTGCAGTGTTTTTACTGATAAGAGTCTTTGTTGTGCTTGGCCTTTGGAGGAAAACAAGAGACTGTCTATTTAGTATTTAGTGTGAGCATTTAATTGTGTGTTACACAAACCACAATGTAAGTAAGTAAGCATTACAAATTCATTTTAAGTGTAACCTGATTTGTCTTTCTCTGAGTTGGGATTAAGTAGCACCTTATTTTCTGTAAACATATTCTAATGAATGAAAAAAGAATCGTGTGAGTGTGGACTACAATACGCTAGGGATGGGACAGTAATCGATTTTATCGTGGATTGCGATAAAAAAACACTCGCAATGTCAATTATCGGGATATTGTGAATATCCTCACAAATTGACTGCAGTTTACAAAAAAAAAAAAGTTATGTTTTGTAATGTTTCGAGAAAAAAACTCGTAATGTTTCGAGAAAAAAACTCACAATTTGATGAGAAAAAGTCGTAATGTTTCAAGAAAAAAAGTCCCAACAAAGCAAAATGTAAGGTAAAGTGATTCCAGTGTGTCTCTTAGTGCCATTTTAAGAGTTTTAAGCATTTTTCCTTGAATTGCAATTATTTCGGCCAGGATAATCGTGACATGAAATGTTCATATCGTCCCATGCCGACAATACACACAGCAGGCCCAATTGTTTGTTTCTATTAAAGGGCTCTTAATGCAGGAAACAACATATTACCTTAACTGATTTACTGAGCTGTCGGTGATGTAATCACATAGCATCATCAAGTAAATAATCCTATCATTGTACTGTGAACAACAATAACATGGTAACTCACCGTAATGCGTTTCCTCCTGCTTGGCCCCCAGTCCTGATGCTACTGTATGGGGGGGGTTTCCAACTCTTCTGAAACATGCACTCTGGAAAAATACAGGACAGGCGAGTGAAATTCAGAATTGTTACTTCAAGCCAGTGTTGATCTCGCTAACAATAGTTATGACAAAATATGTTTTCCATGACAAAGACGAAACGATGACAAAACGGCACCGCCGTCATTAAACATAAACTGTGACGATATCAACATGCAGTATCGTTGATGAAAAACAGACGAGATGAAAATGTGATTTAAAAAATAAAATGGACTGTGATCATATAGCGCTTTTCTAGTCTTTGCGACCACTCAACGCACTTTACACCACCAGTCATTCACCCATTCACACCTAGGGTTGCAAAATTCTGGGAATATTCAAAGTTGGAAACTTTCCATGAGAAGTAATGGAAATATATGGGAATTGACTGGACATTTTGGGGTAATTAATACTAACTGTATTTACCTTGTCATATACAGACATAAATATAAACATTTTGTATGCTCATAAGCAGATATGCATGCAAACATTTCTAATACACATTTTTAAAATGACATTTTTGACTCCCATCTATTTGTGAGTAGAACTTTAATGGATTCTTTTACTGAACAATGTTTTGTTTTTTTTAACAGACCCCCCCAGTTTTATCTAAATAAAGGCCTCTACCACCCGGTTGAGACGTCGCTTTATGATAAACGCATCAAAATACATCAGAACACAAAAAACAACTCAAAATTTGCTCTACCAAATGGCAGAACGGTACCTTAATATTCCCATTAATTCCCATATATTCCCAACTCTTTTCCAAAAAAAAAAAACATCAAAATTCCCCAAATTCCTGAGTTTAAACTTCCCATGGAACATTTCTGGAAATTTACCGGAAACTTTCTACCCCTTTGCAACCCTACACACAACTTCAAAGTGATCCGATGAACATGACCTTTCTGACTCTACAGCAAACCGACTGTCGACAGTGAAAATTCAGCTTAAGTGGTCTGTAATGACTGAAAGCACTGCATGCAGCCTAACGAAACACTATCAAGCCAGTTTCCAGCCAAGTTCACTTATCTTCACTGCTGCACAATCCATTTGAAATACCGAATGCAGACTTTCTACGAACCCTAACTTTTAGTTATTGTTGGCACCGAAACTCACTTTTATCCATTGAACTGCAGAAGGCAATTGTGTGCAGCCTACAGTGGTGAATCCATAGAAATTCTATGGGTGAATCCTATAAAACTCACAATTCCCTTCCAGGATTTAACACGACAGTTGGATTCGTACTAGCAGCTAATGACATACAGATGGTTGCTCGGCAATATGACCGTCAAGGCCAGTCGATACCACACGTTTATTTAAAAGAAATCATTCAGTACAAAATTCAGTGTTTTGTTTGTGTGCTTGCAAGTCATATAACCAACGTACAAAGAGATACAGCACATCCTCTAACACTGTGCCCACCACAGAAGCAAGGTCACCACCTACACAGCAGTCCATATTTAGAATTCATCATCATTTATGAGTATTTAAGTATTTAAATGACATGGTTTTCAGCATTGCTGCATACCTAAGATCAAAATGCAGCCTGAAGTATTCAAAGAAAATTGTCCCAGCCTACGAAATAAAACTAATCTAAGCATGAAATTAAAACATTCACTGCTAGACTGCAATCAGATATTGACCAAACTGTCAAACTATTACTAGGGCTGTTCTCGCTTAAAGAAATTCTTGACTTGACTAACACCCATACGATTTTGTCATAAATGAATTCATTTAATCGACAGATCTGTAACAGAGTTACTCCACAAAGAGCACCACTTTAAATATTGTGTTTACCAGAGATGTGCTCTTAATTTTCTTGGAAATAAGCCATTCAGCATGAAAAAAAGCAGAAAAAATGACTTAGCGACTACAGAAACCTTAGTTAACTAAGATCAAATAGACAGATTAGTCAACTAATCCACTAAGAGGGGGAAGCCCTAACTATGAGGCCTACACACAATGAAACACAGAGACAATGTGTGCATTTTTAAATAGCTTTCTGTGCTGCCCAAACTGTAAATAATCTTTGGCCATATTACATAACAGCACAACTGCTTTAAGAAAACTAAAAAAAAACAAGAGTTGGGCCTGTCTGCAGACACACAGCCATAACCAAGCTCGGGCCAAAACAAAACAGCGGCTGCAGCCGAGAGAAATTGAGGATTCAGAATCAGAAAGTTTTACTATACTGCTGAAAAAATGTAAACACAATGAAACCGTGGAGGGAAGGAGAGGCTTTTGTTCAGAGCAACATAACCAGTCAGACAGACAGACCATGTAAAAACAAAAACACAGCGGCAACTGATGTGCAGCAAACAATTTGACCAAGTCACCCAGCAAACTGTGACAACTGCAAAGCATCAACTGTAAAAAAAATAATGGACATAGCCATGTTATCATCCTTTGGTTTGTGGACTACCGTTTTGAAGCCTCAAGTTTGACATTTGGCCGTCGCCATCTTGGTCTTTTGAAACCAGATGTGACCATATTTGGACAAGAGGGCCAAGCTAGGGTGGATGACACGACTAAGTCAACGCAGCTGTTGTTTCAATGGCGGCGTGCTAAGCTAACCGCTAAACAGGGAAAGCTTGCAGATTTTCAACCAGCTGACGCAAGTCGAGTAAGTGGGGAGCTCTGAACGGTTGCGCCTTTCGCTGCAGTGACACAGAGCCGGTTGAAAATTGTCAGTTTCCCTTAAGTTACCAGCTAGCGCTTGCTAGCTTGGTTAGTAAGGTGCAACCTAATGCATGTTTAGCCCCCAAAAAAACCCCAAAAATTAATGTCTATGTAAATGTATACAGGGCCATGGTTAGCATTGCTAAGCCTCCATCCTGGCACTACCACAGCGACCTGTGAATCACACGGTAGCCCCGCCCTAAAGCATTCCCTACTTTATCGTCTATTTGACTCTAAATGGGACCATAATTTACTAAATGAACATCGTGTTGTATTGAAGAAGACTTGAAACTAGAGATTGAGATCATAAACTTTTTAGGAAAATGTTTAATGAGGTAACAAATCAAGTGAGAAGTAAGCTAATTTTCCTATAGAATTCGATACAATCCGACTTCTTTTTGCAACCAGTGGAGAAAGAATGCATGTTTAAGGCACTTCCACATTGGCTTCACTTTTCAGTCCCGGAAGCTCTGTCCATCTTTTTATACAGTCAATGATCCCAAGCCAAAACAGAGCGTAGTTTCATCCTCAAATGTCTAAACCCATATAAACCTGACAACAGTTCCTCTCTGCTGAAGATGTAATTCATTAAACTACACAGGACTAATGGCTCACACTTAACTGGAATAAATATGTGCTTTAAGACTACAGCCCACCCAGCATCTGTTGGATCATAAGGTTAGGGACACACTAGATGATTATCATGTAATAACACCAGATGACTGAAAGCATAAGGACTGACTGGAACTAACGAATAGTATAGAATCTGTTTTGTTGTGCGGGGTTTCGTACATTCAGTGAAATCCAACCCAGCACCTCACAGACTGACCCAAAGCTTTCAGACAATTTAATGGAGTCTGCATTCATGTTTATGAAAGCTTAATAATGCACACTTAATTTTTCTGCAGGTCAAAGATACATCAGTATAATTTTAGTTGCAGCAAAAGAAAATATGACTTTCTGACCTTTGATAATAGTCAAAAGACAGAAAAATGTAAAAGCTTTCCACTCACTGTGCTTTAACTTTCAAATCTCATAGTTTGTCTCGTGCCTCAGTGGCCGGTGACGGTCAAACCATGTCAGGCTAATTCAAACCAACTCATTTCCTTTCTGGCTCTCAACCACTGCCTCAAAACTCACAGCAGGAACACTGCAACATCTGCCGAAATCAAATGAAACCATCTTCTATGAGACATGCACAGCTACTGTACTTACAATTAGAGAGAGCACAGAATATACAGACCAGAATATTTGCGGCTTCATCTCTTAAAATGATAACCTCAGTCCCGATTTAATTAAAGCAAATCGCTTCCATCTTGAGTTGCCATCAAGGCAACTGAGTACGACAGATGGGATAAATGGTTATTGACGAGACTAAAAACAGCAAGCTATGTGACCATGCCAATTATATAAGACTCTGAAGAGTTTTCCCATTTCAAATCTCAATATTTTTGTCCAGAGACTTCTTTCTTCGCTGGATTTATCAACCGTCGCCTTGTAAAATGACGGTAGATGTGCAGCTACATAAAGCGCCGACTTACAACTAGACATCTATTTGTTAAATTTTGGAACAAACGTTATACTTTCAAGCCCTGGAAATGATCAACACTGAATTTTCGACACGTTTCAGACCGTCTGGACCTCTGAGGAAACCTTGATTTGAGTCCTGCGGCAATCTGACAGGACAAAACATTTGTCATTTCAGCTTTCAACTGATAACAGCGTCTGTGTGTACTGTAGAGTACAGCAAATTGCTTTCCTTTGAGAAATAATTACGGCAACCACTTGTGACACAGACATGGTTACTGAGCTACGCAATCTAGCAAACTAATTTTCTTTGATATCATTACTGAACTGGGCAATCTCTCAAACTCATTTACTCTGACAAACATGCGACAACTCCGTAAAAGCTCATGAAACACATGCCTGATGCCATTAAATGGATGAATAGCTGTCTGAAACAACAGGCCGCCCCTTTTCTACACGTGTGCTCGTGAGACTGACTCTGCGTCCGAAATGCCATACTATGTACCACATACTCAATAGGTATAGTATTGTTCAAAATTACCTTTGTGTATACAAACAGTAGTATGAATCTTTTCAGACGCACTACAGCGTGAGCGTCCTGGCCGGTTGGACACGTAACCATGGTAACCTGTGCCAACCTCAGCTCTACCGTCGTCTCCAGATAATGTTTGAATTACTGGAAAAAAGGTAAGCAGCTAATCTGACGATCTTAGGTGATTTTTAATCTGTAGAAATGTAAATCAAAGCGTTATTGACGTTACAGAGCTGCCTGGTCGATGTCCGTTTGTCGTCACTACCGCATTGCATTGTGGGATATTTATGCCGCTGTAGTGTCCAGCATTGCATACTGTAATATTTCACCGGAAATAGTAAGCACATGGCGTACTAACGTTTCGGACATACTAAAAAAAAAAAAACTCATATTGTTTTAGCGTACTAAATAGCATGTTAGTATGGAATTTCGGACACAGCCTGAATGGGCTCGCCATTTGAAAACGTCATAAAAAAACTTTTAATGCCACCTTTTTCTTTCTGTGTTTTGTGGGAAGCTCTTTATACTCAGCTTTATAGTCCAAAAGTTAATCTACTGAAATGACACAGGCCTAGGTGATGTTTACAAATAAAAAAAAAAAGTACACTAATGTGGAATATTCTACTCATTGCCACCTATAATTTTGATCCGAAGCCCCTTAAGTGTCATTTAAAGCATTTAAAATAATTGAAGGAAACGCTATTACAACCTAATGAAACAACCGTGGCCCCTAATCTGCTACATCAAACTCATTTTCTCCGCTTTCAGCAGCGCATTAGAGAAACCCACTTACGCTGTATGTGAATTAGCTGCTTTGGCATCTTGTAGTCCCCAGGGTAGAGGGATTCGTAGTAGGTGATGTTGCTCTCTGCCTCGGGGACCGGGATGACCATGTTGTCCCGCTTCTCGCCATATACCTGCTGTGCCGAGATGGCCCGCTGGAGATGGTGTTCCTGCAGAGACAAAGACGGAGGTGAGACAAACTGGTCCGCTGAGGATGGATGTGAGGATGTGTTCCTATATATAAACTGTGGGATTAAATACCATACAAACATTATTGCTCCAATGCAACACAGGAGGCAGTTTTCTTTTTTTAAATAGTCAAGTTTGCATGCTTGATAAAAGAAAAAAAAGGGTGCCACGCAGTTGAAAGACTTTTTAAAAACAATTTAAAACCTAAATCTGGAACAGATATGAATGCAATAAAAAGAGCTTAGAGACGATGCGGTATGGTCATCTAAAGCTTAGTTCAGTCAGACACACATGCGCTACGGATTTGACCATTTATAGAAAATGGAACAGTTGGATTTGTTACAAAAAGCTCTGCTCTTTGAGGAAGCTCTCAAAGTCAAAGCAGCATAAATCAGCCAGGCTAATATATCAGTAACAGTGTACATGTCAGCCAATATGTAATGACACATAGCAGTACAGAAATGCCATGGTAGGTTTGACGCAATTAAGAAACAGTCATTACATAGTTTGTCCACCAAAGAGCACTAACAAGTTTATTTTTCAGCTGTAAAATGTCCTGCTTAGTATGTCTCTGGGTCAAAATCTGAAAAAAATTAGAATACAAATCTAAATGGGATCAAAGTTGTTTGTTAAAAATGAATCACTATCGGTCGATATATCATTATTTGACTTTTCAAACTCCCAAATTTCGATATCAGCCTAAAAAATCCAGTATGTTGTAGACCTGCATAGATATGACTGAATGTCACACTAGACAGCTAAATGTCACACAGCTGTGAATGAGCCAGTGATTTTAAAGCATGAATGAAAAAGCTGATGGATGACTAAACTGATGTTTATCCATAAAATTGTCTACAGAAAAGTTCCAACTATTGCGGGAGATTTTTTTTCTCTACTAGAAACACTGGCAAGACGTCATCTGGATGTTGTTCTTATTTCAACTGTAATACAGTGGAAGCAAAAAGCAACATGTATGAAATTAAATTTTGCTGTGACAATATGAGGTTTAGTATAGGGCTGTCATCGATTAAAGACATTCTTAGTTGACCAATACTCAGATCTGTAAAACTGAGTTTCTCCACAAAGAATCATGCAAAAGCACCACTTTAAGTCTTGTGTTTACCAGATATGTGCTCATAAGTTTCTTGGAAATAAGTCATGTAGCATGAAAACGGCATAAAAGATGACTAATTGACTACAGAAATCTTAGTAGACAAAATCGGCGGCCCTAGTTTCGTTAAGAGTGACTAAAGCTGTTGGCCAAAAGCAAAAGCAGAATCTTCACAAAAGGGCTGTGCAACAAACTAAACAATCCAAGGAACTGTTTAAAGAGGTCACAACTTAGGTGAAGCAATTACAACAAAACAAAAACCTTCCCCACTGAAACACAATATTAAACCAGATAAACTTTGTCATGCTGTGGGGGAAAGAACACACTGACTCATGTAGACACAAGCCAAATGTACACCTGCAAACTGAGCTGCAGGAAGAAACTGTTTATTAATTATCCACTTTGTCAAACATGCGTCATCCAGACCATATGACTGTATGAAAAACACCTTGTACGGGAACAAACAGGACTGCTAGTTGAAACCATATTAAGACATTGGATGGGATATTGAATCTTCATGTTTTTGTCTTTAAATCTAAATATATGCATTTATAAAGCTCTTCATTTATATATGTGGGTACACCTGTAATTTTCATGATCATAAGAGATGACCAATAGGGATCCGAAGGGAAGACGTCTTTTTGTAGGCCGACCCGGAAGTTACAAAAAACCCATGGGATTTTTGCACTGGATTTTTGGATCCTTGCAGAAAATAAGCTCTGTTTTTTGATACTTAGACATTTTGTCTAGCAAGATAATCTCTCCATATGAACACCACTTCTAAGATTTTAGAAGCGTAAACGCAATCGCCAAAAGTAAAAAGCTAACGTTAGGCTATAGCGGAACTACTCGTCCTACGTCACCGTCGCCACTACTAAACTGACGGTGATGTTTAATGTCCTCGACAACCTCTGTAGTCTCATTTAGTCACTTGTTAGCAACCGCCTTTT
>JAOVVB010130586.1:0-12288 GCA_028570985.1 Heterobranchus longifilis | reverse complement strand
AAGTGATTATATCTGCTTTATTTCAATAACCACTTTGAGTTTGGACTTGGAAACAACAGAGTTATTGGAATTATTTGGATCACACAATGAGTCGGAAACAACTCTACACAGCCACCACCGGAATGTAAGTTTACAAATATAGAAAAATTATATTTTGTCAGTATCTGTTAACCTATAATGATGCACTACCATTATTTATAGGCATTCCGATTCCCTCTGTTGTCTTTTTTCCCTTCAGATCTGAGTGTATGTTGACATGCTTCTTAAAAAATAATGATGTGTTATGGTGTGATAACACTGTGGTTAAATTCTGGTTATGTTTAGGCACAAAAACCACTTGGTTAGGGTTAGAGGAAGATTGTGGTTTGGGTTAAAATGATCACTATAGGTTCCATCAAAATATATATATTAAAGACAAAAAACTCCAGTGAAAGTATGCATTTTCAGAGCAGTAGGCTTTTGTTTTAGGGTCGGACTATCAGACTATTTGGCTGTTTGACCTCAGCAAGCTAGCTAATGTTAGCTAGCGAGCCAGATGCTAGTTACAGATAATGAGCCGATCAGCAGGCTGGTAGTCAGCGGCAGCTCTGGGGTCCCTCCACCTCGGTAATTAACGTTAATTTGCTGGGAGGAAACAGACAGCCACCCGTTCCAGTGTGTAGTCTGCGACACACTTTACAGCCCCACTGATGTACACTGTCACCATAACAACTAACAACAATCACCATTTTGTTTTGTAGTAGGTAAATGACCTCAGAAAACAGCTCAATGACCCTTCTATCTAAATTCTAATTCTATGGTTTGATCCCCACAACTGTTGAAGTCCGCTAAGATTGGGGATGCAGCCTTTGTCAAGTACTCCTCAAAGCCCAGGTAAAAATAGTATACTTTAGTGTATTATAAATATATTTGAAGTATACTAATGAAGACTGTAAGCGGACTACTTGACTACTATAAGCTAATTATTTAAACAGCATTTGTACAGGAAAGATTCTGACCCAAGATTTTTGATCAAAGCGGTTTCCACTGTACTTGAAGTGTACTTCAAAATAAGCAAGTTCAACCTCAATGTACTAACATTAAATATACTAATTGTGCAATTCTTAAAGTGTTGTTTCAGTATACTTACAAAAAGTGCATCTCATTTTAAGTGTATTAATAATAATATCATTTTATTTATATAGCACCTTTCATACATAAAATGCAATTATTGTGAATTGTACATAAGTACGGAAACTTACAAAAAATGCAGTTTAATGAAAGTTCATTTTAAGCTGTATTTCAGTGTACTCTGAAAAATTATACTACATTTCTAACAATTATAGTGGTAATTTAGTGGACTTATCGAATGTATACTTATTTTCAAGTCCTCTGTAATACACTATTAGTGTGCTTTATTAAAGTGTACTTTAATTTCACTTGAATTTCAATTCACAAACTTTGAAGGATTCCAAGGACCTGTAGGAAACCCTGAAGACACTAAAACCCTGCTGCTAACTGGCTGACCTGCACTTCAACCAGAGGGCAAAACACATTTCCTCATCGTATCAATTTACAAATCACTAATTTACTGCAGGAGCAGCTAATTAACCGGGGATTTATCACTAGCCTCGCATTAAGGACTCAGTAATGGGGAAAGAATGAAGCCGAGGAAACAAATTATAGTAATTTGCTTGATAATTTAATGTTAATTACTAATCTGTTTACTGGTGAAGAATGGCTGCTTTGCATCAAATAGCAGTTATAGGAGCTCAGCAGTCAACACATCCACAGCTTTATTATTAAAACAAAAAAACATACTGTCAGAAGACATATATACAAGTTAATGGGATGTGTTGGCTGTGTTACTAGGGTGACTAAAATATATTGGAAAGAAATAATACAAATGCAGTCATATTTCATGTTTAGACAACTAAGGGAATTATTCAACTACAGGGCATGCTGCCATGCAGTATTGCTTGTTTAGCGTGAATGCACTGCAGTTGGTAGAGGCGTTCTGTGTGAATGGTGCTGACTGATGCGTCTCACATCATCAGGAGGTCCAGTGTGTTTGCTGCAGGCCAGATATGCTAAGTGATCTACTGAGCTCAGTGCTGTGCAACGTGAACTGCTAGTGCAACGCTCAAAAGTAAGAAATGATTCAGTTGGAACTGGTCTTTGAGATTGTATAGGCCCCTGAAAACACATTTTCTTCTGCACAACGGGATCCTACATGAACATACACTTTTCTGCCAAAATTAGAACACTTTACTTGTTTTACATAAGACATATCTCTATTAGTGTTTCTATCTGGGCTCTTGGTTGCACTGATTAAAAGTGAACGTAGATTTGAAGTGAACGTAGAGAACGTAGCGCAGTTGGAAAAAGGTGATGTCATGTAATATGAGGTAACACTTGTGGGGTTGTTTGCCAATGTTGCCAGGCCAATCAAATCTGATCAAACTATGGGGTGTCCTGGTGGACGAGTGGTTATAGGCATACTACAGACATACTACAGCACATACATCTAACTGCAACCCCTGGTTTGATTCTGTGTGGATTGGTCATTATTCTGTAACCCTAATAGTAAAAAAAATGTCCCATTGGACTAAAAGCCCGTTTGTCCGGCAGCTTGTTATCCTGAAAACGAACGGCCAATGCTCTGAAGGCCCATTGCTTGAGACGTTGTATGACCGTTGTTTGAACGTCAAT
Source organism: Heterobranchus longifilis (assembly GCA_028570985.1). Taxonomy (NCBI): domain Eukaryota; kingdom Metazoa; phylum Chordata; class Actinopteri; order Siluriformes; family Clariidae; genus Heterobranchus; species Heterobranchus longifilis. The sequence goes on along the minus strand of JAOVVB010130586.1, from coordinate 9,597 downwards.
TCGTTGTCAATCAATCAATTTATGGTGCAAAAATAATGCCGAAATGAAAATGTTGGCGACGTCCGAAGTCAAACTAAGTTGACTTATTATTTTTTATATTATAAAGTTGCTAAATGCACAGTTTAAACATAAACTTCAGCAAAATAGCTGAATAGTCCCAGTCGTGGTAACAACATATATCTATGTCGCTAGAACGTCCAGAAAGGAGGTCCGACCTGGACGAAGGCAAACTTATTTTGGAACTATTTTTGAACCATTATGGGATGTCTTGATTAGATACGATCATTCAACATCTCAATGTTTGCTGGGGACATTAAGGGGACGTGGTGTGGACGTCTGATCACAACCATTTCACAACCAAAGTGTGTTACTACGGCAAGCCAGATGAAAGTGTACAAGAGTCTAGAGGACTATGACTATTTTGGAACCAAAGTAGTTCTGAACGACTGCCATTGTTTTTGGGTGTGTAAATGTGTTTGAGAGTTACTGTCTTTTTATATTTGCTATTTCAACTCCAACATATACATGAATGCACCGCTGGCGTCAGGCTACTAATGCTAGTTAGCTAACGTTAAGTAACTTTAGCTAATATTTTCTAGGTTAACTTATCGACGAGATAGCACCTCTCAAATGATTTTCAATTTCCAAAGCAGACTCATGGGCTCTACAACCAATCAGGTTTCGCCTACAACACAACACCGTTATGTGCCGGTCGTTTTAGTTTGTGGTGAAAGTGGCTTACATGAAAAAAAAAAATGGCAACCTGGTCTCTTCTGTAATTACTGCTACAACAAACACTAAAATGTGTTTCTGAAAACACTTTAGGTGAGAAATAGGCAATACAGTAACAGAATCTTGATTCATATTTGATCAGCACTGCCTAGTTTGACTGGTGTGTTGCGCTGGACGGACATTTCGTAACTACATTCTAGTATGACGGCCCTCTGCCAGTCATCGTCTTAAACCGGCCCCATATGAAATAAACGGTTGTGATTAGATCTACAAGTTTTGAGTCGAGTGGAAATCTGTATGAGTGGGAGAGAGGCCATACGGATCCTGCAGGAGGAAATGAAACATTGGCTCAGCAGGTAACGGCTAGATACCAGGCTACCATGGTGAGGTATGCCAGCTCCACTGCCGAGAACCAGAAAGACTTGGTTCACGTGGTAAAAACAGCACAGAAGATTGTGCTCCCAAACGTGGATGCGCTGTATGCTATCCGGATGGCGTGTGCACAAGAAGGCTAGCAACATCAGTAAGGACCCAACTCACCCAGGTCACAGTCTGTTTGTCCCCTTGCCATCAGGGAAGAGACACAGAGCCATCAAAGCCCGAACAAACAGCCTGAAGAACAGCTTTTCTCCAGAGCTGTAGCATCCATCACCCCACACCCTCCCATAGCTGACGAGGATGGTAAATATTACCACCCACTCTCCAACTGCTGCTAATGCAACCAATTTATTATACACTGGACTTGTTGTGAATACCTTTTTTTCATTATCTTTTATGATCTTGTGTTTTTTTGTCCTCTATTGCTGCTGACTTGTTGTGCAATACCTTTTTAAATTATTTACTATCTAGTATTATCTTTGTTTTGTCTCTATTGCTGCTTGTTCTCTTTGGCTGCTGGTTACTGAAAGTTACCAAACATGATTTTGTTATGACAATAAAGTGTGTGTGTGCGTGAATGCATGCGTGTGTGTGCGTGCACCATGACATGCATGTACACAACATAAAGATGGCAAAAAAATGTACCTCATAATAGTAAAAGAAGAAAGGCACTTGAAGACTACAGAGTGCTGTTTGATACACAGACATTAAATTGAAAGGGATGTTGTTGGAGCAGATGACCCATGTTGGTATGTCTCATTATCTGGAGGGGTTTGAGTACACAGAGCAGTAAACAGTATTATCATTACAGTGCACAACACAAAGGCATATTGAGCCACAGCCAGGGACTGCTGGGGATGTAGAATTAAATAAAACTGTGTACAGAAGAGATGAGTTACCTCTCTGTGAGACTTCTCCAGTCAAACTAAATGGAGCCAAGCCAGCCAATTAAATTGGCTTCATTGGCTCTGATGGCTGCAGATGAACAGCCATGATCAAATTTGTCAGCACATTTAGCACCTGTCCATATGTAGCTGGATATTTTTGTAAACAGATAATTTATTCTCTGTTTTGGCCGCTCTTCCACATGTAAACAGAGTTTTACATCATCAAAATGGATATTGTTTTTAAATGTCTTCTAAGGGGAATATTTTCCAAAACTCCAGTCACTGTGTGTCAGTGTGGACGTGTAAACCGGGAGATTTTGAGAAATGATGACATCATCTCCTCAGTTCGCGCATGCCCAGTGTTGCTTTGTGTAATCATGCACCAGAAATGACAACTGGCTACATGCTAACAGCTAATGGCTACCAGTAAACGGTACGCTAAGCAGTAACTTCACCTCGCTGTCTGTCCACATTTCGGTTTCGCCACAACACCTCGGACTGAGTACCAGAAAGATAAAGAAATAATTAACAAATTATCAAATTAACAAAAACAGACCAAAAGAGAGTGAATATTGGACTTACATTCCTCAGATAGCCAAAGACCCAACCCCAAATGAATGATAGTGTTGCTCCGTAACAGCTGCATGAGTAAATCGGCAGTTCTTTGCTAACACACTCGCCATATTTGTAAGGTGATAACATGTCAATGTGTTCACAGCTACTTCTGCTGCCCCTAAGTGCAGAAAAACCTATTTACTATACGTTTAAGTAAATGTAGCAACACCACCATGTACACAAACTCCTTTACAAGTTAAAGCCCTGCATTTACATTGGACTGACTCATCTTAAAGGCCACATATAAGTGAGATTTTTTATGTCTTTTTTAAAAAATTATACAGCAGGTCTACATGTAGGTGCAATATAAATACTGTGAAAGTATCAAAACGCTCAATCCATGATGAAATGCACACAGTCTGTATTCAGAAAGTATGTGTTTAAACGAGCCGTCAGGACTTCTGTAAGGTTGTGATGTCACAACTATACTGTAGGTAGAAAGTGCCGCTACAGTACCGTTACAGTCTTTCTGGCTGCAATGACTAATAACAATAAGCTCATTTTATCCACTATACAGTGTATATGGGTGGGCATATACTATAACACTGTATCATAGATGCTCTTTATTTATTTTGTTATGTAAAAATGTAACTATAGCTGTCAAATAAATGTAGGAGAAAAAAGCACTTCCTTCTGAAAAGTGGAGAGAACGACTACAGCGCTTTTTTTCACCACTGCCTTCTGCTCTGTGACAAATTGCATAAACACAGAAGAAATGTGTACAAAATGTGTCTTTTTAGGTACTTTAGGCAGTTTGTGTTCCTGCACTCTGCTGCAGCATTGATTCATGCACTCATTATCTGAAAACGGTTCTTGAAATGCCACAGATAAAAGCACTATATGAGTTCAATTTATTAAAAAAAAAAAAAAAATGGCACAGCTGAATAGTTTATTGCCAGCGTGACCTTGCTTAAAGGGTGCCCTGAGAAAAATACATTGTTCTTTTCAGAGATGGAAAACATTCCAGTCTGCCTCCTCTTTGTCTTTCTGAAATTAATGTGGAAACACTGTTGTTTGGTGGTTTGGGTTTTTACAGTTATTTAAATTAAGGCAGCTGAGTATTTAAGTATTTAAAAAATGCACAGTTCAGTCTCTCTCATCCTTTGTTTGTTGTTGCAGAAGAATTACATTTCTTCCCTAAAGTGTTAAACACAGACTTGTCACATAATAGTCTGGTTTACTGGATGAACAGTGCCTGGATAAAGCAGGCTGCGCAGTGACAGGAAGTCTCAAAGTCCCATTCGCTACGGGAAACGGAAACAACAACAACAACAACAACAACAACAACAACAACAACAACCTCTGAAATATGAACCTAGCGTGTAAAATGACATGTTTTGAAGAAGATTTGGATTGTACAATAAGGCAGACCTGCTCTGTTCTTTCAGTAAATGATTGTAAAGATCTTACAAAGAATATTTTTACAACATTTTCGTGTAGGTGTTCCACCGAAACAGGTTCCCTCCCGACGATTGTGATTTTGCCAGAGAGTTTTTTTTTCCCAGGAGTGAAAGTGCACTGGATCCAGACCTTCCTCCAGCGAGCCCTGACATAGATCTGGCTATGCAAGACTACCTAATCTGTTCTGTATTGCTCTGTGCTATGTGTACATCACTGTGGAAGCTTGTGGTTCTTACTGAAACTCACTGAATTATCAGTTATCAGTCACTATAGAGATCCAATCTTCATCCTTCAAAAAAGAACCAGAAGAATTGCAAATTACATAGGCATGCACCTGCGATTTGTCTACTGCGACATTTAAAAAATGGGACACAGCTATGGAGTTTGCAGGAGTCTAATCAGCCAAAATAGCCACAACACACCTGTTGGATGTAACCGCTACATGCCTGACACCAAACCCTAACCTTACATTAAAACTCAACAAAGTCTTAAAGGGACAGTTCACCCCAAAATCAAAACTGTTAATTTTGAAATATAAAAGATTAATCTTGTGGGGACTGGCTTTTTGTCCTTTTTTGTAATACACTAACAATAGTAGGCTACACACGCTGTAAGCACCGTGTGGTTCATGAATATTCAACACTGCAGGCTTTCGGTTTGATGTTTAACTGAAGGTTTTCACTCTCATTATCATCTGTTCACATTCTGTTCACATCACAAACTAGCGTATGCTGAAAGCTGATAGGAAGCAGTTTTATTGCTACCTTCACTGCTTGACATTTGTCTTTGTCCATCAGTGATTCACATGCACAAAGTGCACAGCAGCACTGTTTGCGGGTACAGCTGGCCTGTACCAAAAACAGAATTGAAATTCACGCAGGGGTCATTTCTGTCTGGGTTATTCCAGCATAATTGGTGACAATACATAGTTGTGAAGTGAAGGAAAAAACAGGCATCTCATAACAACCTCTCAAGACGACTGTAAATTCAGTTTCAAGCACACAGGAGACCAATCAGTCTGCAGCAACTAAAAGAGAAGCTTATCATACCGGTAAAAATAAGCTTGCATATTGCAAGAGAAATTAATTTATCTGTACCTTGATGCAAAGGCCAGACTGACTTGAGCCTTGAGTGAAAAAAAACCCATTGATCTGTTACTCCAACTACACTTTCTGGATCGTATTCATTATCTCACCGGGATCTACATACACGTATTCTAGGCACATGTCTAGGGCCTCCTCGCCACTAGGGGCCCCAAACAGAGGGGTAAAGAGCATCAATGAAAATATAAAAATCTGATCTAAAACTTTATTTCAATATTTCTTCCTTTTTAAAAAAAAAGCACAAGTGTTCTAGCAGCTTTTTGGTACGCTTTCGTGTGCAGCTAAGTGAAAAAAAACAACAAAAAAACAAAGAGGAAGAAAGAAAATGGCAGAGAGGGGCTTTACAAACGTTTCTCTTGTGCCCTTCAAAGCCTACAAGCCAGCCACAATTACCGGCTGCAACGGAGGGTGGAGGCTCCTCACCTGAAGACTCTGAGGCAGGTGATTTCAGCTCCAACGTTAGCATTAGCAGTTCTACTACATTAGCAGGCTACTGTTTGAAAATCAAAGAAGCACTCACATAAGAACCTAGCACTAAAGTGCTAAATATATTTTTTAAACTTATGAACGATTCTCTGGCAATATCAGCAGGGGGAGGCACGTAGAAACAGCTCTCTCTGACCTACCTGTCTGTCTGTCTGTCTGTCTGTCTCCTCCGCTCCGTTTCAGTACTACGGACAGTGCCACATCTACCAAGCACCCCCGGCCCATACACACAACAAACAGCACCACAACAAGCAGTGCTGTCCATATGGTTCTAAACAACAGCGAAGCAATAGTCACATGTATCTTGGCCAATAATTTTGTCGCTGTGCCCGAGGCGAACCCCCGAAAAATACAGTCTGCCAAGTGTAATCGATCCATTTAATCCGGCTCTGCTGGTACCTTAAACCAACGCAGCTGTTTTCAGTCTGAGGTGTAACAACTATACTCCACATTCAAACTGCATCCATCCAGACAATGTCGTTTTTAAATTGCCACAATGCATATGCTATATTGAAAAGCATTATATTGTACAGGTGCTTTATTAGTGTTTTCTTCCCATAGATTAAAAAAAAACAAAAAACATGGTGGGTGGAGGCAATAATATGTCCACAAACTTACAATAACTTTGATCCACCCACTGACTCATCAGCGGCTCTTTTCCATTTTCACTTTGCCATTTGACCCAGTGCTCTTCCCAGTGACACGTCGCCGGCCACCACTGTCATTTCATATCAGTGTGAACAGAGGTGAGAGATGGGGGTTTTCTTAACTGAGGAGTGGTGCTACATGTTGAAGGGTTTTCTGATTGAAGCAACAGCTGAGAGCACCAGGTATTGATGTGCGGATTACCTTAAGCTCGAGCAGCAGCAGCGGCGGTACTGTACACTTAAAGTGCATTTAAATTTGAATGAAAGATACTGGGGTCACGGGACGGTTTAAATTAACATAATTTTCAGATTTTGTAGTTGAGAGGAGAAGAATAAGGTCAGACCTTTATCCACATTATCTGAGTTGATTGTGTATGCCACCTCACCTGACAATAGCTTTCTTCTTATCTTCTCCACTCAGAGTCATTCACCAGAAAAGGTCACCTGATTTCAGCTCAACGAAGGTGCTTTTGGATTCCTAGACGGAAAGAGGATAATAAACACAAATGAATCAACATGGGTGCAGAAGACTGGCTTCAGAGGAGACATTTATAAACACGGTCTCAAAGGAAAGGATAACTGATTATCATTATTTAACCTTGGTGGAAGAAAGGAGACGGCAGCGTGATTCAGAAGGAAATTGAATTTGCAGATGGAGAGGGAAAGAAAGTGCTTACTGGAGGACATTAAGTAGTCATGAAAGTTGAAAGCGTGGCAGTGGAAAATGGACAACATTCATTCAGGTAATGAAGCATGTTTTTTTTTTTTTTTTTAACTAATCTATCCAATATCCCGGGAAAGAATTGACATAAAATGGAATTCAATGTTTTCATGCAGGGTTAGATAAGGGTCAAATGTCTGTGAAGATTCTCAATCATCCAGGTCATGGTCATGGTTATTCAACCTCTTCTTGGGTAAGAGTAAATTATGTTTTAGTACAAATGGAATATTTGTAATTTTCCAGAATATAAATACACATGGCATTGCACTCACATGTCTGTGACATGGATAGAATAAACTCTATACATGCTAATTCCACATTTTTACATTACAGCCATGTGTGATTGTTGAAAATGTCATTCCAAAATCATGACCATTCATTTGCTGCACAATGCTCTACTCTGCTATGGAGGCTTTCCACCAGATTTTGGCGTACAGTATTTGCTTCCATTTAGCTACAAGAGCATCAGTGAGGTCGGACACTGATGCTGGGTGATAGGACCTCGCAGTCTGTGTTCCAATAGGTCTTTTTCACAGCAGACAATTTTGACTTGGCATAGCAGGAAAAGCACAGGTGTTACTAATAACATTAGCAAATGTTCTGTTCTTGTCAAGTGTCTCAGTAAACAACAAGTCCTCCAACACATATGACCACATAGATCGATTGTTCCTGCTCTCTAATATGAACCACAGGACTGTTTCCTAAACTAGTGCCCCTACCAGTGGCAGGACATCAACATGTTATCATACCTAAATGTAACAGTTGTAGTTTTAAACATGTGGTTAATGTTGTGAAATGGTTGCAGTTTGATTAGGTTTAGGTACCAAAACTACTTAATTTAGGAAAAGATCATGGTTTGGGTTAAAATAAGTACGTTTGTTACTCGACGTAAGTTAAGTAGGCCTTAACTTAAGTACGTAAATTAAAATAACTCAATGTTGACTTTTTGTTTCACATGGCACCCGAACACCGCGTTCCGGGGTGAAAGTCCTGTGTTTGTTTGACTCATCCATCCACCCCGACCTCCCCAGTACACGGACTTTGTCGCTCTTTACACTACGTCACCGGACTTCCTCCTTTGCTCCTGTCAAATCATTGCGGCCACTAGAGGTCGCCATCCAACAATAAACATAAATATGGGTCGTAATAAGCTGCTTGTACAAACAACCTATGGAGTCGTTTTTTGGGAAAGGACAGCCTCCAGTAAGCCGTAACCCACAAATTCCACCGGGCACGTATGCGGTGCGTTCCGGCTCCGACACAAGCACCGGAGCTAATCGTGGTCTGCTCTGCTCCGCTAAAAAATATGTGCCAAGTCTATTTTTGACGGAAGCCGCGCTGAAGCCCCGTCATGCAGCACAGAGCAGATCGAGCAGAAGGAAGTGGGACACAGAAAAAGCATAGTGCATCCGGTTGATTTTCAAAATAAAACACCACATGCAGTTAATTTAACTATGCCTACATGGTAGAAGCACAACAATCAAGGCAAAAACCAGGGAAACACGACCAAATCAAGAGCAAGCAACATCGGACAGGCAAAGTAAACTTTTGTTCGTTTATACATCTGCGGCTCGCGCTCACGAGCGCTCCGCTTCTGAAACGCTCCCGGTGGGCTGTGATGCCGTGATGAGGACGGAGCAAAAAACGTGGCGCAGCCGGTAACAGTGTGACAGGGAGCCAGCATGCACAACTTTAACCTAACCATAACCTTACTGCCATGCACATAGTGCAAATGGCAAGAATGCTAAAAGTGTTGGCTTTGTTTGTTTGCTAAACTTGGTTGAGCATGTCTGCTGGCTTCATTAGGAAAGCATATTTAAAAAATCACCACCAGACACCTGATTGTTGTTGTGGATAATAATCTGATTACCCTGAGCACGGAAATGGCTGCCAAGCTGCCTGCCTGCCGCTCAGTCCCATTATCTTATTGGTCCAGGTGGATGTGTCAGGTGGCCAATGACAAATTGCCTCAAACTGACACATCTTTTTGTCTGTCTCCTTTGTGTCACCTCAAGCTGTTGAATTACATTTTTGGAGTTTCTGAGTGTATTTAACTGTCATGATTTTTTTTTCCAAATCTGCAACAACATTGTTTTGCAGAGGCAGAAAATTGGATTGACTTTGTTGAAAGCTGTTGTGTACCAGAATATAAATAAATGGATCAGACCAGACCTTGGATAAAAGACACATCTGGGATTCCAGTTTTCTAAAAACATTTTGAAAAGCATTTTTGAAATGTAAGCCTGTTTGGAAACTGAAGTCCAATTAGAGTCTGTGTGATGTGTGGTCATTGTCTGGTGACAACATCAACATGAAACTGAATTATATGAACTGAATTATATAGCCTAATGAACACTAATGAAATGTTGACTTCATAATAAGTCGATATTAATTAACAGAGTCCTTCCTGCTCTGCGGACAGCAGGTCCGGGAGGACGACACAAACTCCCTCAAAGGTTATTAATTAAAACTAATTAAGTGGCATTAAACTGTAAAAAAAACTGATGAGCTGCAGAATGCTTGCTGAGCCCAGTGTGTGTGTGTGTGTGTGTGTGTGTGTGTGTGTGTGTGTGTGCGTGTGTGTGTGTGTGTGTGTGTGTGCGTGCGTGTGTGTGTGTGTGTGTGTG
>JAOVVB010130575.1:0-12288 GCA_028570985.1 Heterobranchus longifilis | reverse complement strand
CTTGGAAATAAGTCATTCAGCTTAAAAAATGCATAAAAAACGACTAATCGACTAAAGAAATCTTAGTCGACTAAGACCAAAATGATCGATTAGTCGACTAATCGACTCAGAGGGGGCAGCCCTAGTGAATTCGGTCATTCGGACCAGAAAGACGGGTAAAGACCCTGCCATCCTCCTACTACAAAGTCTGTAATGTCCGATTGAGCCCAGGCGTGAATAGAGCCGGTCATTGTACGGAGAATTCACAGAGTGCGAGTGGGCGCATTGATGACGTTTCTATCATGCGACTGGCGCGAAAGCGAAAGAAAACAAACATCCTCGGGTGAAGAAGGGTCAGTTACATGAAGACGGCAACAAAAATGTCTAACTGGAGAGACGATGCGATTCAGGAAGTCGGTATAAGTCGGACACCAAAATCGTCAGACAAATTCAAGGAACGACAAGAGACTCGGTTGTGACCAAATTACGATGTGGCTACGTGACCACGCTGTAATCCATGTCATGTCCGGCCTCCTGCACGCTCTACCCAGGCGCCACCCCTCGCCTACACCAGGCAGAGTATTTCCAGTAAGTGAGAACACGTATGACAGGGACAATTTCCTGTTGTGTGCTACATGTGTGAAAGGGTATCTCCGAACAATGTCCGGACCTGATCCTATCTTCCGGACGTTGTCCGGAGTTCAAATGAGAAAACGGATCATTTTAATTCAGCACACTAAACGACACATGCCGCTGATGCTGACATGTAACGCTCTGTGCAGCAAGAAAACAAAATACCATGTCTATCAACAGCGTTGTAAATAATGACTAAGAAAACATTTTTCACACTGCTTACCACAGCTGAATCCAAACTTCTGTAGTTACAAGCTGTAAAAAAAATTAAATTAAACTTTGATTACAGCATCTCTACTACCTGCTGCTGTTTGATTATCAGCTGAGAGATTCACTTATCCGGGGCTAGCTGCCGTTGCCCTTATGCTGTCTTGTTATCTGTTTAGCTTTCTCGCTGATTTGTTGCATGGCTTTTATAGCTCTAATGCACATTCAAATGCTTGACTAGGTTTGGGGATATTCAGAGTTTTTCTCCTGCACAAGCAAAATCTGTTGTACACGTTGGATTTTGTCTTCGTTAGATATTCAGAAATACTGCCAGATCAGTGCGGACATTATTAATTTACTGTTTTTTTGTGCCATGGTATCAGCCAAAATGAGAAATCACTGATATTACACAGGGGTGTAGCTAGTACTTTGAAGCATCTCTAGCTGCAGCTGTGGGGATTGTGGGTATCAGTAGAGCAACATTACAGAAGCTGTGTTACCAGACACATCCCACATATGGTATTTTAAATGTCTTGCAGATAACACGCAATCATTATGGGTGTAAACGAGGCCTACGAGCACTGATCTACGACTTCTAGTCAGGTTAAGACAATAAGCTGCAGGGGTTAACTCATCCTTGACCAATATTTGAACTGAATTCTTTATCAACATGATTCCTGAGGTTATGTGCAATGTGCCAGGAAAGGACTGTGTAGAGAAGAATCAAACAATGGAGGAGTCCATATTGAATCTATGTATAGGAAATCTACCTTATATATCTATAATATATATATTTAAAAAAAATGTCGATGTTCTTGAGCATTCCGGCTTTTGCAGACTTGCAATGTTCATTTGTTTGGGTATACAGTATATAAAGATAAATATGATATTTTATATTTTATTGGTTAACACCATGTCTTGTATGTGATTGTTTTGAAGTCACCGTCTTGTATGTTTACATGTTTGAAAAACAATAAATGGGGCACTCACTGTCATTTGCCACACAGTGAAAATGGGCTTGTGTGTATTTGTTTGAGCTCGCGTGTGCCTTTTAGAAAGTCTGCTTTATTTACAAATGAATCATGCTGTCCTCAATAATGTTATATACTGAAATGTGTAGAACTGAAAAACAGTACTGGTGCAATTATACCAATGCCCAGGTTCAGCAAGTTGATGAACTATATAGAAATGTTAAAATAATGTCTTCTGTTTCACAAACAGTCAGGGGAGAAACAGCCAAAGAATCACGTCTTGTGTTTTTTGTGTTCATTTAATTTACAATAAATAGGCTGACATATCTGCTTGCTGACACCCCAATGATCAACACATGAGGTCATACTTTTGGGATTTTCTTTAATTTGAGCACCACCAGCATGGTGAAATTTGTGGCTTTCAGTGAAATGTCTCGGCAATTATTTGATGGATTACCATGAAAGTTGGCACAGATGTTCAATATGAATTGTAATCACTTTGGTGATCCTCTGACTTTTCCTCTAGCGCCCTCATCAGGTCAGTTGTTTATGACCAAATACCTGCAGAACTAATCTCCCATCAGCCTCACCTGTACTTTGTGCTAACACACTTAGCTAAAATGGTGAACATGGTAAACATTATGCCTCCTAAATATCAGCATGTTAGCATTGTCTTTGCGAGCATGCTGACATTAGCATTTAGCTCAAATCAGGATTATGCCTATAGCCTTATAGACTAGACCTTTCCTGACTATATTTTTGGGAATGCCCAACTGCACTTCAGTGCAGGAACACACCCGTTCCCTCTAATGAACTCTATGTATAAAACACTTATTTTGAATGGGCAGACCACTGTGTGATTGTGTGATTTGAAATTTCAGTGGATGTAATTGCAGTAGCTCTTGATGTAATTCACCCATGTGGCCAGGAGATGGCCATAGATAGTTATTGCTGAAAGTCCAACACATGGTGGAGTAGAAATGACTTCTGTTACTTGTCACAGTGAAATTAGATATTTTGCTTTGGAAGGTATTAATAATAAGGCATTAATAACTAATTTCAAAAGAAAAGAATAATGGAGAGCTGACTAATTCAAATGTGTTTCTAAGGGAGGCAAACCCACAACTGACACAATGTGTGGATGTCATGTATGTGACCTTTTTAGAAAGGAGCCTTTGGAACTGGAACAAATATCTCCAAAAACACATCATGAGACTTAAACTTGAACAAATATTTGACATTATAACAACTGAATAACAAGAATGAATAAATCCATAAACAAAAGAAAGGCATGTACTATATACTGTCCTTTCGTTATGAATAAAATGTATGGTTCAGTCAGTTAGTTAATAATTAATGTTACATTTTGCCATTCACTGTTTTATTTACATTGTAGGTGCAAAATATTTCTGACTCGATGGCAGAAATTACACATGCGGAATGTAAATAAATACTCCATTATAGCTTGCTGTTGTATATTTGATACGCCTGTTTGCTTTTGTTCACAATTAATGTGTAATAGTTTTTTATTCACGCTGTATAATATGCAGGGAATGTCAGGAATCTTCACAAAATGTGCATTTTAATAATCTACATTAGTGTTTTGTCATCAAAGCATCATATATTAAACGTATACTGTGCTGTTTCTGAGCTGCAGAGTCCAAAAGAAAGAGAACAGACCTTTGATCAGTAAGCACATATTTGGTCTTTAAACCAGTATCTAGGGCAGTGATGATAACTGCCATAAGCCAATAATATGCAGGTTTATGTAGATTTTACGCATCTACCCTATAATCTCAGATAATCTGATCATAAAACAATAGATTCTCACATCGTGGTCCTTATACTGCTTTATTCTTATATTTCATCAAAGCAGTAACTCATTTCCAAATTGTTTATGTTCAGGGAAGGCAACAGACTGTGACTGTCTGATTACTATAGGCTGCTCCAGCCTCCCTTTAGAAGAGCTTGTGTTGGATGACTTTACATGAGCAGTGAAATTCCACTCCTACCTCTCTGTGTGGAGGGAGTGCCTGTCTTGATTCTCATGAATAGCAATAGCAAACACTATTAACTGCATATTCATGCTTTCTTGTATTGTACTTGAGACCTTTGTAATATCTCCTCCCTTGATATGAATGCAGAACTGTTCCTCATTGTAGGATTTCCCATGGATATAATAAACTAGCTCCAGAAGTGTTCCATAATAAGTCGACTGCTGTAGACCATTTTAGAAAATATCTTAAATGTTGAATGTTGAATGTTATATATTAAACTACTATTTCCAAGGTTTATAATGAATGGTCATGCTCACAATTTGTATGTTAGATATTTGTATATATACATAATGCACTATTGCAATTTGCATACAGTATGAGTGCATAGTCACAGATTAGCTGTATTATATCTGGAGATTTATGTGACATTCTTGACATGAGTACTCATTAGTCATATTTGTTGCATATTGGAATTATGGTATGTGCTTGATTTAAAAATATTATATATCTATTTTTGTATGATGATGGCAGTAACAATCCTCATTTTTTGTATTTCTTTGTTTTATTATTATTATTATTATTATTATTATTATTATTATTATTATTATTATTATTATTATTATTATTATTAATAATAATTTCTGTTTTTGTCATTGGACAGTGGCAGATATTGGGATGAGGGGGTAAATATGTCATGCTATGTATATTGCTGCTACTTGGCTTTTTTTTTTTTTAATTGTTGGATTTCTCCAATAACAATAATAAACAACAACTAAAAAGATAAGAAAAGACAAAAAAATATCTTGAATGCACCCGTCCATAGATAATTAATTGGAACAAGTCATATGTTTGGCCTCCAGGTGTCAGGTTTGCTCATCATTTGACCAGACTAGTCTTTTTGGATTAGCAGTCTAGAAGCCAGTATTAGCCTCTCTGTCCTGCTCAAATTATTTTTGCAGCAAAATAAAAACAGGCCTGTTTTGACAGCTTTCCCCTGAACACTGTAGATTTCAGCTGGAGGCCCAGATGCAATTTACAACAACACAACAAAATCTCATCCCCATAAGGCTTGGACCCTGCTTCTTTGGATTTAATCACAGGAATAACCCTTGTTCACCTCTCATAATTGAGCAGTCCTCCTGCATTAGCCTCACCCCTTGTTGCTGAGGCAACTGGGCAACCTTAGAAAATGAAATAAAGGGGTCTGACCACCTCAGAGAGCACAGGTCAGTCCATATTTTTACATGAGGGGGTGAGCTCACCTTGGGAATTCACGTCAAGCTGAGTCCAGTCTGTTTCTCTGCTTTCAGACCCACACCTCTTCACACATGATAGAGCAGGAGCGCAAGATCTTCAAGGGGAGACTGGGGAAAAAGATGGAGCTTTAGTTGTGTGGGTTTGGAAATAGGCTTACTGTTGAAAAACCTTGCAGCTAGGGTATTTGAAATTGGCAAATTGCCTGCCTACAAGTTGATGAAACACCCTTTTTGCCCTTTATCTTTTTTAGAGACAAATTCAGGTCATAACAGGTCAGTGGTGAGACATTTGAACTATTACTTTTTTTATAGAACTTGAGGAAATTATTTCCTAATCAAATAATTTATTTTCTGTAGTTCATGAGGTTTCTACTATAACATGTTTACATGTTTTAATGTAAAAAAGAAAATAACAACAACACATTATTGGGGCGCGCTGGTGGCTTGGTGGTAGAGTGTGCGCCCCATGTGCAGGGGCTGGGGTCCTTACCGTGGCGACTATGGGTTTGGCTCCCGCCCTGAAACGCTCTGTTTTAGCGCTTGTCTCTTTAAGCCCCCCTCCCAGAAAAGCCCAGTGTGCTCTGATTGGTCAGTGTTTGTGGGTCTTCTGCATCTGCGCTCTTGGCATCTCTGTACTGTCATTAAAGCCAGGTAATAACTGTAACAGCACTTTCTTCCTATATGTAGTATAGCTGTGGCATCACAACCTCACAGAAGTCCTGACGGCAGTTTCTGAATCGGGGTTGTGTGCATTTCTCCATAGTTTTGATACTTTCACAGTGTTTATAAAACACCTCAACCTCCTTTATAATAATAAAAAAAAAAGACATGGAAATCGCACTTTTTACAATATGGGACCTTTAATGTTTAATTTGGGAAAAAACACAAGAATCGTTTTTAATGTAGTCCTAATCATATTTCTCATTTTACAGTCATTGACATGATTTGTGCTTGTGATAATTGTTCATTTTGTGAAATAGAATCTGAATTATTTCCCAAATTGTACATGGAAAGTAGCTTTTGCACGTGCACAACAGCACAGGTGTACCTGCGTCAAGCTTTCAAATACAGGTAGCGAAATAACGGATGTCAGTCAGTTTTTCTTTCAAAATAAGAGCAGGCTGTCACGCAACGCATTCACTAAAACGGTGTACAAAAATGGTGGGTTTTTATTTTGAAGCTCATAACCGGAACTTTTCATTAATATTGAGGCACACTTGATGTGCAAGGTGGTAAGACTCTTCTGTCTCACACTGCTCTCTCTCTCTCGCTCTCTCTGGATGACAAAGGACGACAACTTGCAGAGTTGTCCTCGCGGCCGTCTCGATCAGGAGGGAAGTGCAGATGCAGCCGAGCGTTAAGAGGAGGAGACGAGCCGTGCAAGACCTTCAGTGTCGGAGGTGGTGATCCAATTTACACTTCACTTTATTACCATCTCAACGCAAAGTGAGAAAAGAGGATTCCTGCGGCTGCGGTGGGATAAGACGGCTTGCACATTTCCTCCCCTGGAGTGTCCCTTACCTTCCCCGGATAACGTCTCTGCTGTCTGGGAGACTGAAGGGAAAGCACTTGACAGACTTGAAGAGCTTTGCCCGAGGCGCAACACAGCTCATATATAAATCTGGGCGCAGGACATCAACACGCTGAGAAGTGGAAACTGTGGCTGCACCAACCATGGAGGTCTACACTACTTCGAGGAAACTTACTTTGCTCTCATTCACCTTTCTGTGGGGGCTCTCAGGTCAGTAAAGAGCTTCCTTTCACACGTTTTCTCCTTTTTTTCAAGTGTGTATTTGTTTTGTTTTTTCATACACCAAACAATACCACATAGATAGTTTATATAATGTAAATATTTGTTATCAATTGGACTAATAGTGTGTCTCAAGGTGACATTCATTCGACACAATTTTTGTCATTTTTGTCCTTTAAAAAAATAAAAAAAAATGTGCACACATACAAATGCGTAAAACATCCAGATAGTTTAAAAACAAGAAATGTGTCAGGAGAGGTCAAGAAGCCACACTTCCCTCCCCTCAACCAAAGGACAATAACTAACGAAGTAATGATTAAATACAAAAAAAAACCCCAAAAAACTAAGCAGTAATTTGGAAAAATACTACAAAAATGATTGACAACAGGAAAACAACAACAATTAACCAATCAGTAGCCAACAATCCAATACATGCAAAAACAAAACAAAGCAAGACAAAACAAAACAAAACATGAAAAACAAAAACAATCCATCAGCAAATCAAAGCAATAGTCTATCTCCTGTGGACATTTTTAGCATAAGCCTACTTTAAAAAATACCTCCAGACATTCCATTCTTGAACATGTGAAATGTATGTCTTATATGAATATTATTGAAATAATCTCGTCATCATTCACCATATCCTAATAACTAATGAGGAAATGACAGAAAAGGTCTGTTTCTGGGGGTTCTCTCCTGTATGTGTGCCAGAGGATAAAGGGCTGGATTTAAAGCTGAAACACCTGTTTGTTTTTCACAGGATTTGAAACAAGTGTGTTACACATGATTATGTCTTCCAGGGAAGAATAATCTAATCCCTTTATAGCTGCTGCAACATTGGCTCAGCCATCACTCTCTCTAGCAATGTATTAAACTCCTACTTTCTCTGAGAGCTGTACAGTACAGCCTACTTTCCCCGTACCATCTCTTTGATTTCGAAATTGGGGCATGGTACAGCCTCGCACGAGTATTTTGCAAATGTTTTAAGGAATGACAAGTTCTAAATGATTAATCGGGTAAAAAATTATATCAGCGTTATTTAGAGGGGAGTAGGTTTTACACTTTACAGGAGAATAGTATTACGGTTTGTCATGATTTTTTCAGAGATAGGTTAGTCAGATAGCTCTTTTCTTGAGAAAAGTGTAGTATGACTCCTTAAGAGGCAGAAACCTCATACAGATAAAAGCACATGCTTCTGATTTAACAGAAAACCACCCTCCTTAAATAGCAACAAGGGATTGCTTTAAGTTTATATGCATGTGGTCATGAATTTTCAATCATCATTTTTATCATTCCTCTTATCTCAACTCAACTCAGCATCGACACAAATTACTTTTTTTTTTATGGCAGCCATGAATGCCTCCAACATTCAGTTTTAACTTCTCTCACGAACCGTCCTGCTCTCATATAGAAAAACAGGAGATATCCATTTAAGTTAGGGAGCGCCATCTGCTTCAGGTGAGTGCGTATTAGTTCCAACAGACAGGCTGGTGACTTTCATTTGGCCTGGGAGACATGAAAGCAAGCAGGAGCTTCACATTTTGCCTGAATTTGCTCTCAGCTGCCCAAAGCCCGTGTGTGCTTTTCAGCGCTGTTGCCAAAACAATCACATGCGCTGACACAGGCAATCTCAGGCTTGCTTTTTACACCCAGAGGGAGGGGTATTACCTGAGAAATGTACCACTCAGACCCCTATGATGACATTATGGTTTAGACCAGGGGTGCTCAAAGTTTTGATCACAGAGTGTAGGGCTGCATGATATGAGGAAAATATCTAATTGCGATTTCTTTCACTGATATTGCAATTGCGATATGATTCACAATACTGGAGGGAATGATCATATTTGCATCATTATTCTCATATATTCTCAAATATATTAAAAGGATCATGGTGTGACTTTTTGGGAGGATCTGTACCAAACAAAGATTTTTTTTCTTAAGTCTGTAGAATATGACTTGTCGGCCGGGACATCTCTGCACACCACAATATTTAATTTAAAATCATATTATCACATGTTTTGCCTTTAACAAATATTGCACCTCCTGCAATTTGGATATTGCATGAGTCCATATTGCGCTAACATTTCGATTAATTGTGCCACTTTAGGGAGCCAGCATATGATTGAGGGCCGCACAGGTTCAGTATATGATGTCAGCCACTTTCACCAAACAGTCCCACACGAACTCTCATCACTGAACGGTTTATTACACTTAACAATTTCGTGAGATACCACATAGCTTGCCTGTGTTACAACTTCACTACTTTTCACCGGATTTGTTAAGACATGCTGTCGGGCAGATAAATCTCGTTGAAACTGTTGGAGTTTGCGCTCTTCACACATGAACGTTTTCCTGAAACCTCTTTTTCTCCTCAACCGTAGAGCGTTTTTTCAGCGGTGGCTTTTCCATCTCATTTCCACATTACACTGCAGAGTTGTCCACTGAAATGGCTATCTTTAGCTAACAGCACTAGCATTGATGACAGAACGTACTGTAACTCCTGTGACACCTGCGAGGTGTCACTAGTTGCCATGCAACCAGTAGCTTTCTACAAGTTGTGATTCTTAACCTGACAGAATATGGCAGTAGCCCAGCAGTGTGTTATTGAAAGTATTGAAATGGACCAAGGATGATTCAAATATAATGCATGCTTTTCATGTCACATTTTTGAGGCCGCACAGAATGTTTCAGAGAGCCGCCATTGGGCTTAATCCAGGCCCTGCTCATCTGGTAAGCCAGACTTGTAGGAAGACTATTCCAGTAGTGGGAGGCTCTGACTCAGAAGACTGCCCACATTTGTACAACACAGTCTCCTCTAGTAGTTGCCCTTGTTGCCCTGCCGCTACCATCATTCTGCATTATGAACTGACTCAGTGAGAGAGGTGCAAGCGCATGTAAAACCTTAAAGATGAGGCAAGCATCGGCAAAATGTTTAAAACAATCAGAATTAATGAAATTGTGCTTTTGTACTATGTGGCAATGGTGACAGCTATTGGCCTTTCGGTCAAGTGGTTTCAGAGTTGTCATGCTTGCTTGTAAAACAGTATAGTATGTGGGAAGAGATCATATCATGCATAAAGAGGTTGGCTGCGTCTCAGTTTTACAGCACAGCAAAAACAATACACAAAAATAGACAATGACAACAACAATGGCCCGGCTACGTGAGGCAGACACCGATCCCCCGGCCGGCTGCCCACCAACAGGCTCGGTGCCCAGCTCAGGGACAGTACAGGATACCTATCTTAAAGTATTTTTCGGGAGCATGTTTACAAGATAAACAAAGCGGAAAAAAACAAATAAAAAACATTTTCATATCTTGGGGGTTGGAAAGGAGACCATCAGGATCCTTGTGTCCCGATGACCTCCTCACACACACCGCCTGGTTTCAAACGATCTCTGCGTTCCAATACACATACCACCACACTATTTAGCAGCTATGCCAGGAATACAATCCAGTATGTCCCAATACATAGTACATCAAATGCAGCATGTAGCCCCACCTGTACACATACCGCATGCAACAGCCCACACTCTGCGAGGGCAGCTGCATTCCAGCAAAAAGCAAAAGTATGTGATTTGGGACGCAGCCTATGTAAACACAAAGCTATTCAGGGTGTTGTACATCATCATGGCCGATTATTCAGAGTTGATTAAACTCAAAGAACCTGTGTGGCCACCTCCCAGATCTTGAAGAATCGATGCTGCTTGTCCCATAGATACAAAGTCCAAATAATCTTTGAGCCAGCTATCAATATTAAAAACTCACCTTCCAATTCCAAGTTTGGAAGGTGTATTGTGCGTTTCACTGAGAGAAAAGCTAATCCAATCAGGTGTTGTAATTCTGTTTTACTTCCCAGTATAGGCACACTGTTGGACTTAATGGGACATTTACATGTAATATTTTGCACAAAAAAATCTTTCACATTTACCTAAACTCGACTTACCTCTGGGCAGTGCCACAACTGATGCACAAAAGTGTCAGTCACCCCACAACCATGGCATGCCAGCACATATCTGAAACATTACGGCTCATTTTCCTCAATTTGTGTGGGGTGATATATAACCTAAACAAAATCTTCATTTGTAACACTTTATACCTCACACAGTTTGAGAGATAGTTTGAACGACTCACTATAGCATCCCACTGATGAGAGAGTGAGAGGTACACCCACGTCTGTCTCCCAGTGTGTTTTGATGGATGCACTGCAGTCAGAAAAGGTATGACATAAGAAATACATTTTGGAGACAGTTCCTCTGTGGCTGCATCTCTTAATTGAATAGGATAGTTTGAATTATTTAAGCCAAAATCTTTCTAAAGTTCCTGAACACCTATTGTGTCTCCATCCTTTAGTAGCTGACCCAGCTCAGCAATATTTTTTATTTTGCCATCCTTCATTAAAAAGAGGTTTATCACCAGCTGTAAATAAATGGTTCCTCCAGGAAAGGGTATAGATAAACCACTGATTTTAAGATGATTGTGTAATACTTTAACCACCATCCTTTAAAGCATTTCAAGGAGTGATTGCTAGTAGTGACTAACATGGAGTTTTAACAGCAGGCTGTGATTCATTGTCACAGTACATCGGGACAATAAAACCACAGCAGCTGACCTTGACCTCACCATCAGTCACCCTGCAGGTGTGTCCTGAAAACACTGAGTGGTCAAGATACAGAGAGGAAATGTTCATGAATAGCAGCCGGCGGCGACAGGAAAGCTGAGAGCTCCTTGGGTCCCTGATGCAGCCGAGTGCGTTAGAGCAGGAAGTGAGCGAACGTCCTGCAACAAACAAGATCCAA
Source organism: Heterobranchus longifilis (assembly GCA_028570985.1). Taxonomy (NCBI): domain Eukaryota; kingdom Metazoa; phylum Chordata; class Actinopteri; order Siluriformes; family Clariidae; genus Heterobranchus; species Heterobranchus longifilis. The sequence continues at coordinate 698 of JAOVVB010130575.1, read as the reverse complement.
GACCTCATTTGGTGTTTCAGTCAGAAATGCAAGCAGTGGAGAATGTTAGCAGACTGTCGGAAGAGATTGATGAGTGATTGTGGTCTAATATTTCAAATTAAGAGCTCCACTGACCTTTGACTGTTTGACTCACTTGTCTGCATACTCACTTTTTGAGAGTTGTGGCGACCACCTATATATATATATCCACATATATATATCCACATATATATATATATATATATATATATATATATATACACACACACACTGTTTAGGTCATTTTTCAGGCAAAATTAGTCGACTTATCATTGCAGGTCTACTGATTATTAGTAGCACAGAAATATTCAGTCACGACTCAAAGTCCAAATTGTTAATACTCTGGTTGCCAGGACAGTAGTAGAACGGTTTGAGTGATTGCATCGACACTTGGTCCCCCAAGTGAACATTTTTAACATGATCTCATGAGAACGAGTATAAATAGACGTTTCACTTGTCATGTCTACGCATTTTAAGCTTTTGGGGTGTCATTTAACACACTGTTCTCTTTTCCAACTCCTCATATATGGATGCTTGGTCAGGACTCCTTAGTGGCACTTTTTTAACACACTGGGTAGCCCTCTGCATCAAACCATGACACTACACTACAGTCGCAGTACGTGGTTAACATTATGTATTGAAACAAAAGTTTAGGCAACAAAATGACTTTGTTAGGTTTA
>JAOVVB010130566.1:0-12288 GCA_028570985.1 Heterobranchus longifilis | reverse complement strand
CACACACACACACACACACACACACACACACACACACACACACACACACACACACACACACACACACACACAGAGACACACACCATCATTCATCCATCAGTTACTTACATTTTTAGTCAACAAAGAATAACTAGAATCCATGGTTTCTCTCACATGATGTTTTGAGTTTGTCTCCTGCAATGACTAATAAAGTTAGGTGATTGAGTGGCCAAAACTTGCACTCTACTGCAACTCACTGAGATATCATAGCTTTTTATATTGCTGATTTGGTGTAATCTCAGTATAGGGAGCTTCAGGGGGAAGTTAGTGTTGCCATGGGTTCCCTCATCAAAAAGCCTATGGGATTTTTCCATTGGATTTTGGATCATAACAGAAAATAAGCTCTGTGGCAAACACAAGTTTATGATACTTACACATTTTGTCTAGTGAGATAAACTCTCCATATAAACACCACTTTTATGATTTTAGAAGTGCAAATGCAATCACCAGAAGTAAGAAGCTAACGTTAGGCTATAAACGAACTACACTAATGGTTGCATGTCGCAGGTCTATACGTCACTGTCACCACTACTAAACTGACGGTGACGTTTAATGTCCTTGACAACCTCTGTAGTCTCATTTAGGCACTTGTTAGCAACCACCTTTTTAAACACACGTAAAAGCTTCGAAATTCACCAGCGGAACAAAATGTATAAATCTCTGAAGCTTGTAGACGTCTAACCAAAAACACATTTTAAAAAAATGAATTGACTTTGAGGTGAGGGGACCGGAATTGCTAAAATGCTAACTAATTTCCGGGATTGAGAACTACAAACTGTGGCGCCCTATTCAGCTGCTGCACCTCTGACAGTCTCTACAGGACACAGATATGCAAAAGCATGTATAAGCATTACCTCCATGTATGTAACTGTTGCTTTTCTCTCTTTTTTACACTTTCATATTACTTTGTTTTAGTTGTTTTACTTTAGTGCAGCTTCCTGTTTTTATTTCTTGTTGAACTTTAGTGTTTTGTTGATGATTTTTCATATTTTCTCTACTTTTCATCCACCTAGAATAATTTATTTGCACATGTTATGTATGTCTTTCACGTTGTTCAGATCATCTAATCACTTTATCTTATGATGGTTACACTGAGTTAAACATTCAAACCTAAGACTACATGTTTGTTTGTTTGTTTGTTTGTTTGTTTGTTTTTAATGTCAGCATCATTACATCAAATGGAAATATTCTGACACATGCCTTATTTCATACACAGTTCTCCAAAGTCCATCCTGTCATATTTGGCATCTTTGAAAACTATGTATTTAAATAATTTAAAATTTAGTTCTGTGGGTTTTAACAATGTTTGACTGCACAAGGTGGGTTTGTAATGACTGACTAGTACTGCTATATTTGTTACAATTTTCAAATATATTGAATGTTTTATTGTAGTATTTGTGTAGAGTTATACTAAATATTTAAAATAAATTAAATTGTATTTTATGAAGGCAGATTAATTCAAAATGTAATCATAAATCACAATGCAAAATGTGAGTAAATAGGAGTATTTCAACTTGAACGTGTTCCCTGCTTCTACTGTGCATTTATTTTAAATATTGAGCTTTTTTCTAAGCATTAAATAACATAACTTCACATTGAAAAACAGATTGTGAAAATCAATGAATCATTAGACACAAAATAACACTACCTCCAACAGAAAGGAAATCCTGTAAGAAAGGTGGATCACCTGAGGCCTATACTGCCCCCTAGTGATACATAAAGAAATTATCAATACAATCTACAGTAGACTGCATGGTCATTGATTGTTTTTCTTTTAATAATAACATTACAATAATAACAGCTTAGTAAGTAAAATCAACATAATGAATAGAAATAATAATAATCCAAAAGTATTAGTTTAGTTTGGTCATTTTCCTCTTATACAACTCAAATACACATGAAATATAAAACATATATTATATATTTTTCTCAAAATTAGCATTATCTTTGTCATATATACCACAAAAGTAAAATAAATAAAATATTTAAAAAAAAACATATTCACACCTCTGCTTTATATTTGTTAATCATCTTACTTTTAATTTTATTTTTTTAATCTATTAAGTGTATTACACATTTTCATTTTCAAAGCTATTCCACAAATTAACTCATTTCACTGCTATACATCTTTGTTTTGCATTTGTTCTAATCTTTGCTTTTGTAAACATGTAAATTCCTCTCAATTCACACACTCTCTCTCATTTGAAACAACTTGTGGATACATTCTGGAAGCATCTTTTTCTTTACTTTATACATGTATTGTACTTTATTTATCAAATCTCTAAACTTTAGAGCATGTGAGTTTATAAATAACACATTGGTTGGTTCATAATAGCATCTGTATATAACAGCAATCTGTAGCATAAAAAATTGATTTGTGATTGTTTTGTATGTATTTCCCCAAACCTCCAGGCAGTAGGTAATGGAACTATAAAAGAACAGTGCAATATTTATAATGGAAATAATATACTTTTTTTTTAGACTTTCATCGTGGGAAAGGAAGGGGGGGGCTCAGTATTTGTAACATCTTGACTACGGCCCTGATTTAAAAACACGTCGGCTACAGAGACGCATCTCAAATGACAGAAAGGCAAAATTCCGAGGAGCTCTTGAAGGCAGCAGCAGCTGAAGCTCCGGTAGAAACAAACCTCAACAGACTGAACATGAACGACAGAACAAATCCGGTTACTCTGAAAATAATCCTCATAGGAAACTCCGGGTAAGGTAGACTAACTTCTTTTAAAAAAACAACAACATCTTATTTCACCTGTTGTAAAGTTCTGATTTGCTGCTCCGCCGACAGTTGTTTCACTTTCACTTAACTGCTTTTATTTAGACTGATATGTAAATCCTAATGGATATTCTCAAAAGTCAGTAGCCTATTTAACGGTGCAAATAAGGATGAAATAAAAGGTGAATTGCTAAATGTCTCTGGGAGGGAAGAGACATGCGAGTGCGTTGTACCTTGACTTGTTGTGTGTGTGTTTACACAGGGTGGGAAAATCCTCCTTCATGAACAGATATGTGAATCACCGCTTCACCAACCTGTACCGCACCACCATAGGGACTGACTTCCTCTCCAAAACACTCAGCATAGATGGGGACACAGTCATCCTGCAGGTACACACACACACACGCACACACACACACACACACCCCCACACACACACACGCACACACACACACACACACACACACACACACACACACACACACACACACACACCAGGAATCAGAATCTGCACAGTACATGTGTAACAAAAATAATGCTTTAAATAAAATATGTGCACAACAAAATAGTATGGGCCCTTTACGTGGTTACACATGTGTAACTGAAATCAGTAGTAAAAGTGAAAATAATCAGTGAGTAAAATGTACATCCACTGAAACAAGTGGCTTCACTCGATGTTTCACTCTCTAGTTCACATGTACATTTATAAACCATTATTCAGAAGACAAATAAAAGTGCACATTAAAATAATGAACTTATTTTCACATTAGTATGCTGAATGCAGTCCTTCTATAAAAGTGCACAAAGCCCCTCCCAAGAACAGCCACTGTCCAATCCTACGTTAGCAACCGTAACTAGGCACAGGAGGCCTGTCAAACTTTCAGGGTTTGTCTTTTATCTTTTAAATTAGAAAAGAAAATGCACATTAAGTTTATACCATGGAAGTGATGTCTTCTTTTTTTTCTTTTTTTTACTGTCCCATATCAGTGTGACATTGAGCGACTAGGCCTACATGAAATATTTCCAGTAATATGATAATGTGTGTTTTAATACATGCTGGTATTATAGGGTAATGTAATGTTCCCTGTCAGATGTGGGACACAGCGGGTACAGAGAGGTTCCAGTCTCTGGGTACCCCTCTGTACAGAGGAGCCCACTGCTGCATGCTGGTGTTTGATGTCACATCCAAAGCCACTTTCTCTGCGCTGGACGGGTGGAGGAAGGAGTTTCTGATCCAGGGCGAGCCTCAGGACCCGTCCGACTTCCCCTTCATTGTCCTGGGCAACAAGACTGACCTGAGCAACCGGGAGGTCAGTTAAGTCCTGTGATCAAGTATCAAAGAGATGTGAAAAAGGCCCAGTGAACCACAGACATTTAACTGGTGTCTTTTGGAATTAATAGTATTTTTATTTACACTCTTTCATGTCAGGAATTCAAACAGGCATTTTTCTGTCCGATTAATTCAGGAAAATAGTTGGCAGATAATCATTCAATCTATCAGGGATTAACCACTTTTAAATGACAACACCTGACTAACTAGTCCTGCTACACTCAGGGTTGCTCAGCCAAAGTTGCCTTTGTTTCTGTGTTTGTTTAGATGTCTGAAATAAGGTCTGTTTTACACAAGCTTCAGAGATTTTCACCTTAATGAAATTGTGTAATATTCCTCAATTTACCCATTCTCCGCACACTGTTTCCTTATCCAAACATCGTTATAACAGGAAACATTTCATGTTATAACAAGAAAAAGTTCCTTGTGATACGTTTGTTTGTCCGTTATATCCGTTTTTCCTTTTCTGGCGTTTTTTGGCGCTTCCGTAGAAAAAGTACTGACTTTCCAGTGCTGAAGCTCACTGTACAGCACATTTTTATTATAGAACCACATTTCTGAGTTAAAGATCTCCTCCAGGCACATTTTACAGTATGTAAAAATACTCGGCTATGATTAATATTTTGTTTAAAATGGTTTTCTCACAAAATAAAAAATAAATAAATAAAATAAAACTCTGAAAAGGAAGCACATCTACTCTTCTCCCTAAGAGTTTTGTTCCATTTCATGCTGTCATGCCAGCACTGTTTGACGTTTGTGCTACGACTCTTTTCTTGCAGGTGTCTGGCAGGGCGGCCCTGCAGTGGTGTGAGGAAATAGGAGCAGAATACTTTGAAGGAAGCGCGAAAGAGGACCTCGATGTGGAAAAGCCGTTCCTGAGAGCGGCTCAGAGCGGCTTACAACAGGTGATTTAAAAAAAAAAATCTTTGTAGTGAAAAGAAGAAAGAAGCAAAATCTCTGTTTAACATGTTTATTTTTTGATGATAAAAGATACATTACTCCCTACAGTACAAAAAACACACATTGGAAAATACAGGACATTTCCAGATAACCTGCAAACAGCCGAGAGAAACTCGCAACACCTGTGAGTGCTGAGAGCAGCGCTCGTCCCAGTGTGGGAGGGGAAAGTTCAGAGAGACCTCGGCACTGCTGATGATGACCTATCTAACGAGGGTGCAAAAATAGTGACCCAGCAAAGGTACTGTGGAAGGAAAGGACACAATTGTATACCACATGGAGAGAGGAACAAACTCATTAAATGTTTTTTTCTTCTTTTTTTTTTTTTTGAGAACCTTCAGCTTATGGTCTAACTTAAGGCATCACTACTAAAATACACTGCTTTTGCATGCATGTCTAGTTTTGTTCAACAGACACACTGACACACACAAAAATTATGAATGCATATGAAGAGAAAGTTCATTTCGAGAAAGGAAAATCGGGAGAAACCACAAAACGGAAAACCAAGGCGCCAGCCGGAGAAAAAGGCGGCAAGCGGAAACCTTGGCTCGGATCTTCCTGGCCGTTACCATCACAACTGAATCCGCCTTTACAAAGTCGATATACACTCATGTCCGGTCAGAAACCTCCCTGTACAAATTGTAATGAATCTAGCAGTGATTCGGACTCCTACAGTGAATCAGCTTAACAGAAGCAAATTAGAACCATCAGGGAGACTATATATATTTATATATATATTTGTTTCTTTTATAAGTAAAGACACAAAAGGCAATCAAGAGATGACCAACATGTAAAAACAGTTTGTTACAGGTAATTATATAAAAGGCCAAGATGTTTTTTTTTTTGTTTGTTTTATTCTTGCTCTATGAACGAACTAATTTACAAGTGAGTACACTCCGGCTATGTAAGCTTTCTTCCCAAGACATCCCCATTCAAAGACATACGGGTTTACACATCACAGTTAGCTTTGCACACCATCTGTAGTCTGAAATACAGAGCCGTGGAAGGAAAACAAAAATTAAAATTTATTAAATGGATTCACATACATCAATAGGATAGGGAAAATATGTCTACTAATATAATTTGCCATTCTAAAAAAAAAAAAAAAAAAAAATGAAAGAAAAAGGTGAGACACCACATTCATGAGCATAAAAAGCGTAGGACAACTGATCGGGATATTAGGGGGAAAAGGTATGAAAAGATTTGATGTTATTATTCTTCATACCCCATGAAATTCCATGTTTGGCAAACAAAGCAACACAAGCATTGAGTAGTAAACAAAGTAAAAACTCTCCTCTCCCTGGATCCACTTCAAAGTTCCCTTCAGTCCTATAACCTCTGCGGGTTCTACTTGGAACAAATACAAAAGTCTTTCTCTCGTTCATCACCTTCTGTTAACAACAAGAACATACAACCAACTGAATGAAGATTTTTTTTTAAAAATAGAGTGGCCAACCTCAACACAGCCACCGATCTTCCCACGAACACAAACTATGGGGATGAACAACAGTTAAAAAAAGTGATGTTTTCTTTTAAAAATGCACACAACATACACATACACACAGGAGGAAAAAAAAAGCTTAAAAAATACAAAAATAAACTACACAAAAGATCATCTGCGTCATTGCTTGCTATTTTTTGGGGGAAAATGTTGCAAGGTTTGTTTTTTGTGTGTGTGTGTGTGCTGCAAGTCTCAGTCCTAGCAAAGTCTGTCATTCATTCTCTACAAATCTCTTCGTCATTCTTGTTTGTCCACTTTGAAGTGTCGGCCACCGGTCCTCATCTTGGGGGTAAAAAGCGCACAGTGATGACATTAGCAGGAGACCGGAGTCCAGTACGATGAATACAGACTTGGTTCTCGATGAAGCAAATTTGTTTAGAGCAAAAAAAAAAAAAGGAAAGGAAAAAAAAAAAATGATGTCCTCTGTCATTGAGGACAAGTGCTTTATTTGTATCCATACCGCTTTTTCCTCTCATCTAAACTAATGCCTCCACAGCCTTTTTTTCAACACTGTACATCATTTTGTGTAGTCTCTCTCTACATCCCCCCAGGATTCACAAAACAAAAGACAAAAAAAAAAAAAAAAGGTAACATTGCGCTCAGGCTGGCTCCCAGTTTGTGAAAGATGTAAATGCTTCTCTATACTTCTCAACTACTGAAACAAGCCAAAAATAGATGTTAAACGATGGAAAGGGGATGTGACTGAAAAAGATAATGTGCTTCTAAGTTTGTGTTGCTCTAGAAATAGTACAACCAACAGAACGAGGAGGAAGGAGGGTTTTTTTTTATCTACAGAAACATCTCTCAGATTGACTTTCATCTCAGCTTCGTACGGTCGTTCTGCCTCCATTGCTGTCTTGATCTGAGGGTGGAGGATGAGATTAGGATGAGGATGAGGAGGTGGAGGAGGGGTGAAGGTCAGTCTTCCTGATAAAAGGACAGCGAGTGGAAAAAAAGGACAAAAGACTGGGAGGGGTCTCTGGGCAACCTCACTGGTCCGTCCTTGCTTTCTTTGGACCAGTAGCCTTACTGCAAGAGCACACATAAAACCAGAATAAGTATTGCATGTTTCAATCTTCAGTGGCGTGTTAATGTCCAGCCTGCGTGCACGGTAACAAACATCAATACTGTACTTACGTATCAGGAGAGGTGCCTGGTCTTTTGGGGGCCGGTTTCGCGGAGGCGGCATCTTTGCCGGATTCTAAAAAAAAAAAAAGCAGAAAAATTGTTAAAATATATCTCTTTATCCAATAATACATTTCTCACTGGGGCTGCTCGGTTATGGCAAAAAGAAATCATGATCACAATTATTTACCACGATTACTCTTTGACTTTGGAAACATCATGCATTTACTGAACGTTTGAAAAAAGTGGATTTACAGTGGATTTCTTGAACTTTAAATATAATTCAACTGAGAAACCGGCCAAAAATTGCCAAGAACAGAGTACCCATTAAAAAATGAGAACCGATTAGAACTGAATCCAACTAACTTTAAATTGACTTCTTTTATTGAAGCAATAAAAGTCCAAGTAAGCTCTGAAAAGAATAAATATATTTGTTTTCTAAACATTTCACCTCTTTTTTACCTTATTGGAATCGAAACTGGGAATTCGATCAGAATCGAAATCAGAATCAGAATTTGATACCCAACCCTATTTAACATTTTGATAAACTATATATACATACATATATAACATAACACATTCCAGTCAGTAACGTGCAAAAGTGAAAGGAAAGAGGTGCGCTGGATTTATAAACACAAGACAAAACGAGACCATCATTGTGAAACGCAATGCGGCACAGTAATCGTTTTATCTCGATTACCTTGTTTTATAATCGTTGGAAGCCAACATTGTAATTGAAAATAAATATGTGATTAATCGCCCAGCCCTGTTGCTCACTTGCTAATATTTGAGTATTTGTTAGTGAATCTGTGCGCTCACCTTGCAGCCATCGAACTTGGGTGGCGGGGCCGTAGCCCTTCTCGTTGCGGGCGGCGATGCGGAAGATGATGGCGGGCTTGGTGGTGTAGTCGATGTGGGCGTTGGAGAGGCTGGACGACTGCACCAAGCAGGAGGGGTTGGGTCCACAGTACACACGCATGAAGGCTAGCTGTGCCGGGGTGGAGGCCTTGGCTTCGGCGGTCTGGTTGCTCTGGATGGCGAGGTACACGGAGTACTCGATGATCTTCCCCGATGTCACAGAGGGTGGCTCCCAGGTCAGGTGGGCGCCATCTGGGCTCTGCAGAGGGACAGTGAACGATTACTACTGAAAGCATGGCTCATGAGAACAGCTGGTGCTGGCGTCAGGTTTTTACACACCTGTATTTCAAATAATAATAATAACAAAATAAAGAACAGGGCCAAACATCAAATTCAAGGACTTTTCAAGAACTTCCCAGGCCCCAATTCCGTCAAATTCAAGGACACAACATGGCAGAGTTTGAGACATGGATCATGGTTAATTACTGTCACAATGCTGAGAATGTTTATAATGAGAAGAAGCAGCCGGACACATGAAACAGTGACTAACTGTGGGAAACACCAGAATTCGTACAGCTTTTTAAGAGTGAAACTCAAGCACTTTCAAAGTACCTTAAAGCAATAATTTCCAGACTCTTGAAGCTTTTATCATTGCATCTAAATTGGTACAAATAAAGTTTACAGAATTCCAGGAGATGACAAACAAATATGCCGACGGGACTGTATCATTTCAAATATTAAAATTATGTTGAGAAGTAGCTGAAAAGGAGCATAGTGGAGTTTAAGCATATTCCTAACCTTGAAAACACACAATGGTTAAAATTAAGCATTTTCCAAACTTTCAAGACTTTGTACAAACCCTGAGACATACAGACAGTGGCACATTGCCTATTTACTAACGTAAAGTAAAAGAAAATCAGAAGACCTTCAATTTCTATTCTCGCCCATGTCTATTTGCAAAACTTTGAAAAGGCCTTGATTTTTTTCTCAAATTCACAAACTTTCAAGGACTTCAAGGACCTGTGGGAACCATATAAGAAGAAAACAAGTGAAAGGGCTTTCGCTGGTGTGTTTACCTTGCTGATTTTGATGGCGCAAGGTGCCCCTGGGAAGCCTGGTAGACAGGTCTTGAAAGCAGATATCTCTGAGAAAGCACCGCGACCACAAGCGTTGATTCCAGCAACACGGAACTTGTAAGCCGTTCCAGGCTGCAGCTCCATTTTCTTCATCTGGCCGTAGTCTGGCATGATGCCAGAGTCATCCTACCAAACAAAACGCAGATTAGCGATGCACCGAGCACACACACACACTCATCTAAGCATGAAAGGAGCCTCCGGAGACACTTACATCTCCTTGAGAATCGTCTCCCGGCATATAGAAGTGGGTGACGACCATATTTGTTACTTTAACAATTCCAACGTCAAACCACTGGTTCTCTTTTTTTACAACGGGCTTCACTGGGGTTGGCTGAGGGGCTTGCTTCTGTAAGAAAACAAAGAAGATACACAGTTACATTTCTCCTCTCTTTGACCTCGCAGGACCAGCCAGATGTTGTACGATAACTCACCTCTCCCTCGATCCCGTTGGCGACCTCTGCTAGAGCAGCTGCTGCTTGCAGCTTGGCTGGACTTGCCACCGATACAGAGGGTGCAAATGTGATTGATGGAGCGAGCGCTGTGGAGCAAAAAGAAACAATACAAAAAGGTCAATCTACTGTACACAGGGCTCCTACAGCTTTTCATCTTTTCCACCACTAGCATTTCAAAGTGGTATTATTGTTGGTGTTGCTGTCGCAAATATATATATGAGACACAACAACAGAGGACTCACTGCATTTGTTTCTAAAAAATGATCACCACCACTTTGGAAATAAGAAACAAAAGAAGCATGTGTACTCACACACATGTCCACCGCAAGAAACAGTGTTCTTTGTTTGGATTATCAAATGGACAATATATCAGAGATGATCGTTTCTGTTGATCTGTCCGTGAGCATGTAGCTAGCGTTAGCAACAAGGCTCGCACTAGCAGCCAGCAATAAACGTGCATGTTTGATTATTCTATACAATGAGAATGAACCTGGAGCTGCTGATAATATACTGCCTGCTTAGGAGTCTGGTGACAGTTACTTGCTGCTGTTTTGAATCTGGATCTGTGGTATCCGAGATGCTAAAAGTCTCTGCTGTAAAACTCAAGACTGACCACAGACCTGACATGAATACATACTTCACTGCGGGATCTACAAGAAAACCAGGACCAGCCAGAAACATACATTTGTTTCTGGCTGGTGTAGTCTAGTTTATTGTAGTGGGTATACTACTGGAAACTAAATATTAGTGTTGTAGGTTCCGCTATCCAGTGTGACGTTAATGCAAGAGGCATTATGTAAATTATTTAAACATTTAAAAAAAAAACTGATGTTACCAATTATTTTGAGATTTTACAAAGCAATGTCAGACAAAAACAATTCACAAAATCCTACTTCCCATGTCTTTGCAGTTTGAAGACTTTTGAAAGACTGATTTAAGACCTTTTAATTGCATACGTTTTAAGACTTTTTAAGGATCCGCAGGAACCCTGCATACAAAAAGACATTAAAGTGACTATCGGGGGGGCGGGGAAGCAAAAAGTCTTACTCTCAGCGGTGGTACGTGGCAGCAGTGACGCCACAGCACTGGTGACTGCGGCTGCCATCTCATTGTGTCCGTTGCTCTCGACAGAGGGGTCGTTGAGGCTGTCAGCGGGGGCGAGGCCTTCGGTGGGCAAGCTTGTGTCCACGGTGGCCTGCTGTGCAGCGGCCTGCGCCTCCTGCATCTGCAGCTGCTGCTGCTGTTGGACCAGTGCTGCCAGCTCCTGCTGGGTCAACATGATGGGGATGTTGGTGGTTTGCTGGCTCTCTCCAGTGGAATCGCCCTCATCTGTGATCATAGAATATATTTCAGAATTCATACGAACTGCAACCCAGGAGTTTTCAAGGACTTTCCAGGCCCAATTCCCTCAAATTCAAGGACCTATCACAGCATAGTGTGAGACACGGTTCAATGTTAGTAACTGTTACAACACGGACAATTGTTATAATGAGAACTATCAGGCTGCAGCGTGAAACAATGACGTAACTTTCGGGAGACACATGCAGACAGCAGAGTTTCCTTTAAGTTACCAGCTAATGCTAGCTAGCTAGCTAGGTTAGTAAGGTGCAACCGAACACATTTTTAAGTGACAAAATTGTTACAATTAACTTTGATGAAGTGAAAACACACTGTGAAAGGGTCAAAGTCGCAAGACGAAGCCACAGACAACACCCAAAACAAGTTCATGTCTATTTAAAATGTACACAGGGCCATGGTTAGCATTGCTAATCCTCTATCCTGTCCTAAAATGGCAAACTGTCAATCACGAGGTAGCACCACCCTAAAGCATCCCCTGCTTTATCATCTATGATGTTCTTAATGTGACCATAATTTACTAAATGAACATCATGCTGTATTGAAGAAGACTTTAAACTAGCGACTGAGACCATAAACTCAGTATGAAACTGTTTACTGAGGTAATAAATCAAGCGAGAAGTAGGCTAATTTTCTCATTGACTTGTATACAACCGGATGTCTTTTTAGAGCCAGTGGAGTCGCCCCCTGCTGGTCATTAGAAAGAATGCAAGATTAAGGCACTTCCGCATTGGCTTCACTTTTCCAACCCGGAAACTACGTCCACTTCTTCCAACAGTCTACTCTACAGGTTGAACTCACTC
>JAOVVB010130547.1:0-12288 GCA_028570985.1 Heterobranchus longifilis | reverse complement strand
AGGTTTCTTCATTTTATTTATGACTACACTGTTGACTTTATCCAGTTTAATAAAAAACTGTTAGTTAATTTAGTTTTTTTTGCAACAAGAATGATCTCTGAGGACATTTTGAGTCTGGAAAACATTGCTTCATTAATCTTATTCTGGTCATGTTTGTTGAGGTTGTTGGAATGAGCAACAGCAAATTTACCCTCTTTGGCTGAGTTGTGCTCCTCTGGAGGAAATGATAATTGTTTTATTATTGCTGTTGTAGTTGCATAAATACGAGTACCCCATAATTGCTAAAGTTAGACCAAATTAAATCACCATATCATTCAAACTTGTATTACTTGATAGGCATGCCTCTGCGGGACACAGAGATGCAGCAATCCAGATCAGTTAAATTAAAAAACAAAAGTGCACAAAGTGATGCCCTATGCATTGCAGGTATTGTTGCCATTGAGGGCCCCGGGTGAGTCTTTTTACATTGTGGAAATTAATAAGGACGAATGGAATAACCAATGGGATGCCCTGTGAATAGAAATCTCCACTTGTGCTTCCAAACTTGTATATACTGGTATATAGACTGTAGACGGCTTGACAGCCCCCCTAAAGTAAGGCCAAAACATCTTGATCGGCCCCTGGTGGCTGGCTGCAAGTCCCGCCCCCTCTATGTTAGTGGATGGGACATAGGCCAAACTAAAAACTCAAAGTACACGTCCAATAGATTTTTCCTTATAATTAGTTATTTGATGCTATAAAAACAGGGTGAAACATCAAGATTAACAGCTGTGATTGACTTGCGAGTGGTCGGACAATACTGCAGACTTTGGTTGCAAAATGAAAACATGGCGATGCCTGTATCCAGGATGTTTTGGCATCAAGGAAGTGGAGATGCTTCATCCATCTTTAGACTATAGCCTATACAGTCTATGTTCCAAATAATGAGAAGCTTGTTTGCATCACATCGCACAATAATGCCTTATATTATGTTGATCACGTGAACCAATCTTAGATAGCTAGCTAGGTGGCTAACAGCAGGCTACATGCAAGATAACTGAGTTGCAACCATCTTCTGTAGAGATATGAGGATCTGATGGTTTTGACTGTTTAATCATGTTAAATTAGATATTGTTTTCAGTCAATATGAAGCTATGTGTATGTGCAGCCCATTCCCAATTGTCCCTCTGGGATGAATAATTGAAATTAGCAGCATTGGATTCCAAAGTTGCCCTTTTTTCAAGTTACAGCAACAGCCCTTCAAAATGTCTGTGCATGTCCCTGCTGCGTGGGTTACGTTCCATCATGTTGCGTCTGGATTTGTTGCGATGTGGTGATAAACAGATGGAGCAGGAAGACAACTGGATACCTCAGTAGCTCCAGTGGTTAAGGGTCATCCATCCTCTCTGTCATTTGTACAAGGATATTTGAGAGGAAAAGAATGAAAGGCATGGAGAGCACAAAGAGACAGAAGAGAGCGGTGACTTTGAAGAATCCCATTCGTATACGTCATTGTCAAGAGTTTTCAGCCAAAGAGGGCTCGGGGACCTCTAAGCAACACAAACAAACAGCTGAAACACTCCACGGCACGGCTTCTGACACAGTCAAGGAACGACATGAAAGAACACTTTTCTCATTTTGCTGATGACATGACTTATGTGGCATCCTTTTCAGTTTGTGGGGTTTTTTTTCAGGCTTGGTTTCCAGCGACTCCCAGTGTAACGATTAGTAAGGTTAATGGAAAGGGAGGAAAATGTACCAACAATCACAGAAAAATGGCAGCTTCAAACAACTGAAACATTATCTGGCTGTGTTCACAATTTAACTGGCTTAAATGTCTAGACGTAAAAAAAAATCGAAATCTCTTTGTAGCTCCAGGGTAACTAGATGTGTTGCCTTGATGTGGTTTTGACATCCCGAATGACTCCACGATAATGAAAGCAAATGACTGTGCTAATGCTTCCTGGCCAGGAGATCAGTATATCGCTCATACAATTTGTAATACTTCCTGACCACTAAACATACAGGCCTTCTAAGAGCTGTGCGTGAAACGTAAATCAAAAGAAATGGATGTTAGAGTCTTATGACTCAGTTTAAGACAACTTAGTTATGTCGGAGCAAATATTTATTGAACTAGAATCTTCTGCCTCCAATGTTTTGTTTCACATGCCAGTTTCCTGGGAGGTGGTTGGATGTCTAAAGAAAGTTGAATCCAAGTTACTGGACTGTTGTTTTGATTGAAGAATTTTCACTGTTTATTCTGGCGGTAGTCTGGTTCCAGACCTCTAAATTGCTGCTCAGATCTCCAATTTCTTCTGTAATTCAAATGGATCAGTAGTTGTGCTCTTTGACTGCTGTTTCTCTGGTTGGAGAAACCACCAAACAACTAGTCTGGTTTACCGGATATACAGTGCTGGGATAAAGCCTGACATCCGGCACTCTCTCACGCAACAGATGTTGTCAGGCCCTTTCCACTATCTCTGCTATCTGTCACATTTATTTTACACTTATCGACAAAACATTTTTTTGCACAAAACATTTCATACTCACGACATACATTTTCAAGATGATTGTGATTGGTTTAGAGAAATACAAACAGGCCGGAGTGTTTTTTTCCCGATACAAGAATGAAAACAAGAAGCCATACTCGCTGTGAAACTGTCAATCTGAGTTTTGTAAGCAAGATTTAAAATGACAGCATCATCTTTCTGTGCCAGAGCCAATCAGCTCCATGGGCGGGACTAACAGCGTTATCAAGCTGTGTTTACATAGACGGCATGTCGCAGATATTGTAGTTTGTTTACTTTGCTCCAGTGGTGTACTGGCCATCTGGAATACCATGGGCTGCTGCATCGGCTGTCAAAAAACCAATGACGTTTTTACCAGCCATCCAGCCCTGTCTGTCTATACCATTTACCTTACATGTGTGTTCTGAGACTGGGCTTACTGGCCAATCACAACCACGTTAATTAAACTTGTGCTTACGTCATAGGCTCCGCCGTAGCCGACTGCTACTACTGTTGCAGCTGTAAAATGATGGATAATGTTTGGATCGTCACAAACCCTGCGAAATGACTCGTTTCACTATCACAACTTGATCGAATCGGTCCAATAACAAGTGTAGAAGAGCTGCACGATTTAATTATTTTATCCCCGTTCAAGTTAGCATCGGGCTACACCGGAAGTTAGCCAACTCGGACCGGAAGTCTCTGGTGATTGGTTAGGGAAAATCAAATCCCCCACGGAAATAAGTTTGAGTGGAGTGTAATGAGTTGATACACATTTATAGTACATTTCACGTTAATTCATCCAAAAGTTGTCAAGATATTTCACTCTGAGCCATAAATGTCAACCTCATGGTGGCACTAGATGAAAAGTCAGGGGATCATCAAAGTCAGTAGGATTCGGATTCATCCTCTGGGGACCATGAATATCTGTACAAAAATTCCATGACACTCCGTCCAATAGTTGTTGAGACATTTCAGTCTGGACCAAAGTGGTGGACCACCATTGCCTTCCATAGAGCCTAGAGTGGCTAAAAACATGGTAACCATGAAAAGAATTATACTACATCAAGATATTCCCAAGAAACAAATTAGTAGGCTATTTTGGTTCCTCAGAAACCATCAATTTTGGATAGAAATTTCAAAATCAGTTTTGACACTGCAAATTAAGACACAGCAATACAAACTTGACACATGACTGCAGTTATTACACTGTACATGTGTTTTGAGACAAGAACAGAGTTCTTCAATTAAAGGGGGTCAACCAGTCACCGCTGTGCAGCAGGCATGAAGTTAAAGCAACATCCGTGAAAAGTATATTTTCCGTTCTGTACCATACAGACAAAATATCCCTTCAGTATTTTCAAGTGAGCATGTAATGCAAACTGGTGTTTGCAACAGCCAAAGGGCGCGTGTGTCTACTCATCAACATTATCTTTAGCAATCTAAAAAGTAATACTTTTCTTTGTTTTTTTTAAAATGTGGCCACCATGCTTCTATGAAAAAGAGGTAATTTAATTTCCAGCATGGCCCCAGTCCACAGAGGCGTACTCTGCTTGGAGCGGATCCACCAGGATCCCCTGCCAGGATGTAAAGATCACAGACCAACACAGGCTGTCTGTGGGGAACACGGCACAGGTCTCGCTCTGGGTACATGTCTTTATAATGCTATTTACAGTATGTATTTATTGTACCTGTAGAGGATGACAAAGATAATTTTATTTCCATGTTAAAAGGCTGGTTGTGAAGGCTGAGTCCCTGGACATGTGCCCTGAGGTCCCTCTAAACTTTTACTATGTCCCAAACCTATTTAATATGGATACAACACAAACATTCTTGCGTGCATGTCTTAATAAGTCAATTGGGATATAGGTTATTGTGATTTTCATTATCCTTCAGTCCACTGTTGGGGTTTAGCCATATCTCAAGAATGAGGTAAGACAATTATACCCTTGTGTGGGACAAAAGATAACTGTAGTTGTAGTGCTTCCAATGGGCCATTGTATGAGCTATATAAACATATTACGAGGAGTTTGGCTATTGTAAGACTTCAAACTGATAAAGTAAGCTGTTCTGTTTCAGTGTCTGAAGAAAATGTATTTGAAGATAACACAAAAACGTTGCTAACAAAAGTTGGACCCCTGGGGTCTTTTGTTTGACTGGCAGTCAATGTGATTGCAATCTGGCAGGAGTCCCAGAGAAAAGTTCAGAGACCAGTTTCATATACTGTATATGGTCAGGTTAGAGGTTGTCTGTGTCGTGTTCAACAGAGTTAGCGCCTGGACAGACAGCTTTCAGTAGATTCCTCTGCAGAACCGTGTAGAGACATAATAAAGGAAAATTCTGGTTGATTTCAACCTGGCGTATATCCAGTAAATGTGGCTATTGTGGCGCTATGGCTCGTGTTAACTCTGTTGTAGAGAACTGGGTAGACAAGGATGAGCGAAACAATGTATATTGGGGAAAGTTGCATGAGCCTTCTCTACAGCTTTCCAAATAAACATGATTTTTACGCGAATCTTTTCGAACATTTGTTTCTGAGTCTGACTGAAAGTAAGCACAGAAAGTAGCTGCCTAGAACGGCCATTATGGCTAACTGCATAGGGATCTAGATCTGGGGAAACTTGTCGGCTGACCTTATCACTATTGTAGGTTTGGTTTGTAGGATTACAGAAAAACTACTACCTAATGATCAAAAAACTTGATGGAAGGGTGCAGCATGGGCCAAGGAAGAACCCCTTACATTTTGGAGCGGATCTGCATCACAGGGTGGATACACAAATAATTTTTCACTTTCGCTAACATTGCGAGATAGGGCATGGCCATAGCGGAGGTCTGCACTCTCCGAGTGTCCTTCTAGTTTACATGTGTGGTGCTGACTTTCACTGCTATTGTAGTCTTCTAAGGGAGCTCAGAAAACTAAGTGCAAGGGTGGATTATCGCCATGTATAGTCATTTCACATTTCTCACACAAAGGAAGAAAAGGCAGAGAGGCAACAGGAGGAAAACTTTTGCTGCAGAGAGTGGGACCTGTTGATGCCAGACTTGGAAAATAGATGTGGCCACAGATCAGAGCGTTCCCAGCTGTGTAACTACAACAAATTAATTTGCAGCGCTTATCAACATTATTTTCTTGCAGAATTTGTTTCATTTCCCCAAAATCAGAAAGAAAAGGCTGAAGCCGGCTGCAACAAATGGCCAGCGGTAGGGTTATGTCTTCTCCAGCATGAACACACGCTAAATGGAAAACTATCCAAAGCCTCGCACATGAAAACAAACCAATGTGCAAGTTGCCCTGGATGTAGATCCCTATTAGACATAATGGTCGTTCCAGGCAACTACTTGCTTAAGTGCAGCTTGCCCCGAATCTCTACAACAAGTGACAAGTGCAAAGGTAGCGTGACCCATACAGCCACAATAGTTTCATTGGGAAATATGGCAAAATAAACCATATTTATCCTTTAAGACATCAGATACAGCCTGTCAGATATTGTAGTGGGACTGAAAGTGACCAAAAAACAGAGCTACCAAGGCAGATGTTTTACATCTGGGTTCATATTCATTAACACTCAGAGTCTGAGGAAAAATCACTGGCAAAGAAAGATAAATTAAATAGTTTTTATTATTTATTATTATAATATTTTGTTTTCATTTATAGACCAATGTGACAATGTCTGCAATGTCAGCGAGTGCAAACAAACACTACAATCAACCCCATCTATTTGAAGGTTATATATAGACTTGCAAATTAAAAAATATAAAATACAAGCTTGAGGAGTGACAGATCCGTTTTCTAATTAAAAAATACAATATGATATTAATATTCAAAATGAAGAAAATGAACAGCAAAACAACTTTTCGTACAGGATCTGGTGCAGTTGGGAAATGAAACTGCCCAAATATTTGTAGTTAAAAACAGTAAATCCCACCAAAGATACTGTAGAGCCTTGTAATAGAGTTGCAAATATTTTGACAGTGCATGAGTTTAATGATGTTGGACTATCCTATTACTAGTGGCATGCAAACTCTATAGCCTACCTCCTGTCAGTGAATGCTCCGTTGCCTCGGGCTAAGCAGATATTACTTCAGGGAAAAGAATCTCATTCAGCAGGCGAGTAATACTGTCTGTGTCCTCAGAGACTGTTGTCTGCTATCTGGATTTGAACAGCGGTGTTCACTGCCCAGAGCACAAGTTTAACATGATTTTCTGGATGATGACAAAGTTATGTCTTCCTTGTAAGTGTGGCCTATTGTGTTAAAGATATGGCATATCTGCTTTACATTACTGTGCTTCCCTAGCTTTAACTCATTCAACATACAGCTCCAATAATCAGAGCCACATTTCTGCTGCAGGGAGGGAGCTTTTTGGACTGGGATACATATGAGGTCCAGGTAGTGATCATACTGTCAATTGTCAGTGGACAATTATTCTGTGTTGGTTACAAAGTCTCCTGGACAGAGCATATGCAATAAGTGCAAAGCAGGGTTAATCATAAACGCTCCATGGTCTTCAAAGGAATAGTTTGACATTGTGGGAAATTTTGGGAGAAGACTGATAACCACTTCCATGTTTGTACGGTTATTATGTAGCTGGAGCCAACGTTATTTTTTTTCCCACCCATGTTTTGCCTACTCCCGCCCTACTGTGCTGTGATTGGCTAGTACTAACCCTAACCATGACCTCTATGCCCTAACCTTAACCGTTATAGCGTCCGACCTTGACGTATCAATGTGACGACTAGGCCTACTAGCCAATCACAGCACAGCAGGGCGGGACTATAGTGAAACACTATTTATTTATTTAGTGTTTATTTGTATAGGGACAAATATGTTGCACAAATCAATGCCACACACTACAGCATTTATAGCCTATAAGCTTATTTGCAATGTCCGTCCCTAGATGGGCCTTTAAAATACATCAAACTCAACAACAAATACACAAGAGACAGTAGAAAACACAGACTCAACAATGCAATAGGTACTCGAACTAGGATTCAGGCAAAATAGAAAACAGACCGACACAATAAAACACAAGAAAACACGAAGCACCAAATCATTCATGGCTACATGACTGCTCTCTCTCGTTTCAGTTTGAGTTTAAAATGATCCCGGTCAGGATCCAGTTTGAGTTCTGTCAGTAAGAAATTCCACGTTGATCCCCCGAACAGAAAAAGCTGTTTGTCCGAATGAGGATTTACGTAAGGGAACCTACAGTTCCCGCTGTATGCTCCACGTGTTACTGAGCCCGAAGCTCTGAGTGGAACCACCAGGTCACTGAGCACCTGGGGGAGGCTTGTTGTGTAGGCATTTATAAATACGTTTAAGATTAGCAAATTTAATAAAAATGATCACATATTACATAGCTTCACATGGATTCCTGTCCAAATTTTTAATTGCTCGATTATAAATCATCAGGAGAGGCTTGGTTATTGTGCTGCTTGTGACCAGGAGGTTACACAATAACTTAAATGTGAGAAAATCATACAATGCATGAAACTATTTGCAGCATGAAATGGAAGGCAGTCTCTGATAAAGTTTGCTTTTGCAACCCTGCTCACAATAACGGCAGCAGCAGCCACATATAACATAAAGACTGGAAACAGGAGGCAACAGATTCGAGATTCAAGAAGTTTATTGTCATATGCACAGTAAAACACAGACGGTTACACCATACAATGCAACTCTTTCTTTGCTTGTCCCACCACGCACAAGAACAGCTAGCCAAAATTCCCTTACACGAACACATGACGCTGCCTTGTCTGCGTCCCTTTGGTCAGTTTGTTGTGTACGTACTCAGAAATTAACACAATATCTACGCAAACATGTGGTTAAACAGCAAGTATATCTCCGGCTTAAAGGTCACCAAACGTTATACCGTATCTTGTTCATCCCTACATCCGTACAAGTGCAAAAGTAACAATTAGCTGTTTTATGGGGGATTATACCAGACTATTTCTTGGTTGGGACTCCAAGTTCTTAAGTTAATACACTGTGTTAATTAGTGAGCTTTAGAGGGGCTGGTAAGTGGATATTTTCTTTTACCTTTGGAAGGAGCCAGGCTATAGCTGTTTCCCCGTTTACAGTTTTATGTACATAGCGCCTTTGTGTACAAGCTATTAGTGGCATGGCTTTTGTCCAGCTTTCGAGATTTCTGGCTCCGGGTGCACCACAGACACATGTTCTTTTTGAACTTTCAAAGAGATCTTCCTCAGATCAAATATCTGCAGATTTCCTGAGGATCAGCAGTAGATGAGCTCCAGTAGTGATTGAATCATACAGAACAACAACAGATAGATCTCCTTAACTTCTAACAGGTGGAGTGGTCAATGCAAAACGAGTTGCTCAATCAGTGCCATGGAAAATGTACTGTACATATATGTGCACTGCTGTGTAAGTCACATAAACCAATGGCATGTGCTCCGGGAGGATGAAAACAAGTTGTACAGAAATGGCATTATTTACTGCTGAAACGTATCTATTTGTATTTGATTTCTCTATTTGTCTATTTCTCTGTTTAAAAGTGGAAACACTTCTCATTGTTCGTGTAGGGAGTGAAGCTCTGACGTGATCCAGATGCAACCAGAGAGCAATTTTTAGGAAAAGTCTTCCTGAACACAGAACATGAAATCAGCCTGAGATTGGATTATTGTGGCAGGCTGTCGTTCAAACCCAGAAACACTGATTTAATGCAAAATCTACGTGATTTTTTTTTCATTTTTTAAAATGTAGTCATCTATTTGCTCTAGATGTCAGCCTGTCAGTCGGTCTGCCACTTTGGTTCAGACTGTATAATATCAACTATCAAATAGATTTCTGTGTAATTTCGTACAGACATTCATGGTCCCTAGGGTATGAATCCTACTGACTTTGGTGATTCCCTGACTTTTCCTCTAGTCCCATCAACAGGTCAAACTTTTTCACTCATGCAGTTTAATATCTTAACATCTAACATGTGGATTAACATAACATTTTGTACAGACATTCATCGTCCCCAGATGATGAATCCTACTGATGTTTACGATAGTAACTGCACTGTAACCTTGAACTTAGACATTTCTGGAGGAGCTATATGGGGGAACACTGACTTTACCCTGCCAGCTTCCTACAAAGTCAGTGTGATGTTTAATCGAGCCCATGTGTTCATAGAGCCGCTCATTGTCCGGAGAATTCACAGCGAGTGCGTGGGCGTGTTGATGATGTTTCTATCACGCGGCTGGCGCGAAACCAGAAGTAAATAAACAGCAGAGGCTGAAGAAGAAGGGTCATTTGTACAAAGTCGGCAACGAAAATATCTAACTGGAGAGACAACAAGATTCAGGAACTTCTGGTGGCAAGGGCCGATCGTCAGACAGTTTCAAGAAACAGCAAGAGACTCGGCTGTATATGACCAAATTACGAACCGGCGATGTGATCTGCGTCATCTCCTGGCTCCTGCACGCTCTACTGAGGCGTCGCACCTCGCCTAAACCAAACAGAGTATTTTGCGTAGGTGAAAACACTCTGACACAGACAATATCCCATTGTGTGCTACACGTGTGAAAGAGCAACTCTGCAGTGTCTGGACCTCATTCTACTGACATTTGTCTGGAGTTCATATGAGAAAATGGCTTTAGTCTTGGTGTCGATTTCTGTTTGTGTGATTCGGTCCAGTTTTTCCAGTAGTGATACCATCATATTTTCATAAGACACTCACTTTATCAGCCAGGACTCTTCAGTTATATGAATCACATTACTTATAAGTGAAAAGATTACCCTGATTACCCTTGTTAGAAAAAAAAAAAACCCAGGTAGAAGTCCCCCATCTCTCAAACAGCTGTGGGGTCAAAAACATGAAAGAGCACATGAGACACTGATCAAATGTAAGGGACATGAGGGACCAGAGTCTTTGATGCTTTTGTGCTTATTTTTTCCCTGTATGAGCATATGGGGAGACTCTGACAACAGGGTGTTTATCAGAGATGAAGAGACTTAAATCAGCTGAGAGGACTTTGTGTTTGCTCTTCCTGTTACTTCACTGTTTCTGTGTATCCTCGCTGTAGACTCTCCTCTTTAATCCCTTTCTTTCTTTCCACCATCACAGCCCATGTAGGTCCCTTGTGAGCTCTCGGTGCTTAGGATCATTTATGCTTACCACAACAAAGAGAAAACATCCCACATTTGTAAAATTGGCGCTTGCCAGTTGGACAGGTTTTCTTAAACAAGTATTTCAGCAGGGGGAAAGGAAGTCTGCTCTTGTGAATCTCAGCAGCCAAAAGCGTGGGTTAAGGGTGAAACGTGTGACCCAATCTGATCTAATTAGGTTTTCACAATGTTTTACACAGTTGACACCTTACTCTAAGCTCTCCGATGCAAGTCCTCTGTGTCTATTTACAGATCTTGAGTGCTGAGTGAGATCTCGAAGATTACTTTAATCATCACCGCAATTGGGGATTTATTAATCATAACATTGACTTGTTTCATTTCCAAGTTCTTCCCTTGGACATCATTTCTTGCTTGTTTTTCCTTTATGAGAATTAATGTATTATTTCTTCTAAGTCAGCCAGATGTTTAACAATGAACCCTTTTCTAAGATCAAATAAATACAACTACCACAAAAAATGAAACTGTGAAAAAAAAGAAAGAAAATGTGTTTATCACCTTGGTTTGGCGTTCTTCATTTCCAGCCGAGAGAATATAGCAGATAATCAATCATAAAATACTATATAGAAAATTGCAAAAGTGCTCAATTCTATAGTAGAACCATCATTGACACCTTTGCTATGTCTGACATGGATTAGCAATACATTAAGGTGGCAGTATGCCGAGGTGTCGAGAACGATTTGGTCTGCAGAACCAGTGCCAGTAGAAATACCCACAGAGCAATCCAACATACAGCATATGGTAAAATAGCCAGATTTAGTTAAGAAATTTGAAACATCTGGAGGTCAGTATGGAAACCCATTTGTTAGGTGTTGTCATCTACAACAACAAATGGGTGTTGCAGCTAAAAGTAAAAAATGAGTGATCTACAGTAGAATGACCAACAGAAATCCCCCTAATTATCATCACTTCAAGGCAGTCCAAGGTATACAAGCTTCGTCTCAGACAAGCGGAACTGAAAAATGAACCCAACGTGGAAGTGCCAAAACTGCAGTTCCTCAAATGGCCACTTGAGGCTGGCTCCTAAAGCGAGTCAATCCCCATAGACCCCCCTGTTAAAATGCCAACTTTACAGCAGAAATAAACATGTTTACAGCCTGGTGCAAATTGTCAACTATACGGGGGATACATTTTTATATAACTCACCCATTTAAATTACATTGGGGCTTAAAGTTATGCATAATTAAGGGCGTGGCTGCTTTGAGTGACAGGAGGGTGTCATCACAGGTGGCGAGCATAGACTGTAGGTTTCATTCAGCCCGCCTTGGCTCCATACACGCTCCACCTCTTTGCCCATTTTTTGGATTAGCTGGGAGTTAGGCGACGTCTAGCCAGACCTATGTCCACAGCGCTGTGTCCATGCTGGGGGGGAGGTCTGGATTGAACAGCTTTCACTCTCGTGGAAACAACTCCCTCGCCTGTTTATATTTCTTTAAACCAATCGTCTTGGGCGGTGTTACTTTGGGTGGGACTTTGAGAACCACACGGAAGGAAAGAGGGACTTCCTCCAGCCAGGGTCTCCTCCCGGCAGAAGTATAAGGCTTGATGCCAACACTGCTTACGTACCCAGCCAGACTAGGCGACGTCAGGATGGAGACAGCTGGGGGCCACCCACATTCTGCTTATTTTGGGCTCTTCAGAAACCAATGGGTGATTGGGTGACATC
>JAOVVB010130526.1:0-12288 GCA_028570985.1 Heterobranchus longifilis | reverse complement strand
TGAAAAAAAGAGTCTGAGTCCTCGGTTACACAGCGTGTAAATGTGAAGTTGTGTGTTTTGGAAAATAAAGAATTAAATAATATATATATATATTTTTTTTTTTGTCTTACACTTAACTTTCAGCTGGCAAATACTGCTCGAAAGTCCTCATAATTGTTTTATAGTATCACACATTAATTTCTTTATTTTAGTGTCATGCATACATTAAGTGCCCAAAACAAATCATTACATTTAATTTCATTTCATTACAAAATTAAAAGTTGCTCTACAGCTCGGTCTTCCAACAAAATATTCTGCTTTCTCTCCCAAGCTTGGCAAATAAAATCTGCTACAAAAAAAAAAAAGTTGTCACTTTGGCATGGAGGTATAAAATAACACTGAACTTCTAATACATTATGTCAACCACTTATAATACTTTATAGTCCTTGTTATAAGTTGTCATGCACGATTATAAGCAGTTCCATAAAGCCTTATAAATGCATTATCTTATGAATGAGCTTATAACGCATTATAGACACGACCTTTAAGTAAAGTGTTGCCAACCTTTTTAATCAAATCAAGAACTTCTATACAAACTGAAATCAAGTTTTGCTTTTGAAGACTTTTCTCGCGTTTTGGCATGGAGGAATGCATGAAACGGCCCAAAAAAAAAAAAAAAAGGGGGGGGAGCGTAAATGACGCAGAGATGACATTATCGGGTAAACGTGGTCGAGTTGCCTCGTTTGCAGCTGGTGGCGGATCTTCGCGTGCACCTCGTCTGACCTCAGAGAAACTTGCTGGTGGCGAGACCCGGCTGACCCGCCGAGGCGTTTTCGTCATCTCCGTGCTCGAGCTGGGGTACATTTTCAGGAAGCACCTGTATTTCCTCTTCCTGTTCCTCTTCTCCAGCTGGCTCTCATTGGCTGGCTTCGCCCCGTGCACAAAAGCAAGCATAGTGTGTGTGTGTGTGTGTACGACACGTGAGTCTTCACATGCAAAGAAATAAGAAACGAGAGCGAAACCTGGCGAGCTCAAGCTTTTCGAATTCCCCCGGGACACTTCTGAATTCAGCGTAAAACCAGGCCTGAGTGAGCAGAGACGCAAAGACGGTCAAAGCAGTTTTTGTTCCAGTCTTTTCTTTTTTTTTTTTTTGTTGTGTGTGTGTGTGTGTGCGTGTGTGTGTTTTGCTGTAGCGGTAAACGGCACTGTCTTCAGCTGGTGACCACAAAACGGCCGCCGCTACTCGGCTTTGTGGCAGTAAATGTCCTTCAGTGCTTTCAGCTCTTCAATCAGGGTCTTGTTTTGGTTTTCCAACACTGCCACGCGGTTTTCCAAACATTTGACATACTCCTTCTTTTTCCTGCGGCACTCACGAGCAGCCTCCCTGGAGAGGAAAGAAAGAGAGGATATGTTTGAGTCACTTGCTGAAAAATGTAGTTTATAGGCTCCAGACAAAATGCAAGCTATGCACAATCCAGGGGATGTTTTTTTAAGGTTGTCAAGTTCAGGTTTTATGGTTAAACCGCTTTCACTTTATGTCCACATTTTCCCAGATAACCATTCGTTTATCTGCTGCAGCATTTCCCTATCAATCATGAGGGGCGCTGAAACATTTGCACATCTATAAAAGCTGTACGCTGCAGCTTTGACCTTTGCACTGTTTGTGAATTGTCGCTTTGGCAACGGGAAAAAAAAGTGTGAACCCTCCAGACTGTTCCACTGCACTGAGCCCTGGTTGAGTTTTTTTTCATTTCACTGCCCAAATATAGAAATCATTTAAACGGACTGTCCTCCACCGAAAAACAACCAGTGTTAGGAAGGTTACTTTAGAAATGTAATAGATTACAGATTACTAGATACCCTGTTAAAAATGTAATAAGTAATGTAACTATTTCAATTACTTCATCAAAGTTGCATTTGATTACTTTTCTAACAAATATAAAATAAACTGAGCAATAGAGCTGAAAAGTCGTAAAAACACAAATGTAAATCAGGCAGTGAGTGCTGTAGTGTAGTTGTCTGTAAATATGCTAAAAAAGACATTCCTCAACTTTATTTGATAATTAGTTACAGTAATTTAGTTACATGTAACTAGTTACTCCCCAACACTGAAAACAACATCATAGGTTGTTTGTGTAAGCAGAAATTATGACTCATATTTACATTTATTGTTAGGCGGCACCTTCTAGCAAAGATATTCAATATTTATAAAGATACGCCAATGATATGAAATGGTACACACTTCCTGTCTCCTAAGTGGGCGTGGTCTCGTTTGAAAGTGGAGTAAACGTCATCTGGATGGCTGAAAAGTTATATTTGCACAATTTATTTCTATTTTATTTTGCTAACATTAGATAAACACATGGCCAAATTTAGCATAAAATCGTGAACGTTATTTGACGTTATCTTAGCTGTGTTTCCAGATCTCGCGAGAGTTCGTTGCTGAGACAGAAAAAGGTCTCAAACAAAGTTAATTTTCTCCTGATCTGTCTGTCTGAAAAATGTCATTTTAGTGTCAGATTGTTCAGGAGATATGTGGCTTCTTGTGAGAACTGGGTCCAATATTTACTTTTGTGACTATGGGGCGAAAGGATCGATCATATTCTGTGTTCATGTTCACTTCTCCCATTGGAATCAATAATCAATACACTCAGAATTTGCTCCTCACTGAGGCATAACTAAACACACGTGACACAGGTACGTCTTGGTTTATCCACGGTCTCTGGTTTAGCCGAAACATACATGCATGATTGATGTATGTGTAGTACAGTTGTAGATGCACAAATAGGGCTGCACCGTGATTTTCTACTGATACTTTCTTTCAACTCAAAAAATCCCAGATTGTCATTCGAGATGTGTTTATTGTGCAAGCTGATAATGAAAAAAATGATTTATTGTGCAGCCCTATAATGCACAATTCAACATATTTTTTATTTGTGTGGAGCGTGCACAGTCCATCAAAATACATCTCCATTTCTGAGAAGCTCTTTGTGTTTTTTGGCATTCTTTTATTTTATTTACTGGAAGCTGTGGGGGCATTAACTATAAGACAAGAGAAGCCATCAGGCTTCACTTTATCTGTGCAGTTTATTATGTTTCCACCTAAAACTATAGTTTGAACTCTTGTTTTTTTTAAATCCACATTTAATAACATATAAAGAAAGAACAAGGGCAGGAGATGTGATGTCAGAAACATAAATGATTGGGGCTGGGACACAGTGTTCACACCCACATACAAATACATCAATTCTACTGAACATCCTTTGATCGTGAGCTCCAGGTGTGACGATCATCAACAGGGGGCGCCATAGTGCAAGTACAGACTTCAGGAGGTCTGAGATATTCATAATGAGTGATGGTTGGAAATGCAGAGACAGCAGAGAGAGAGAGAGAGAGAGAGCAGGTTATTTCCTCCGACAGCTCACAATACAGAGCGACCATCCAAAAACATGATGATAAATGTGACTTTATACAGGCTGCTCTCATTCCCAGCATGTAGAAATTACTACAAAAAGTAATGCACTGTAGTTCATACACAAACCACGTAATTGTGAGACGTGAGGCCCAGGTTGTTAGGTGCCAAAATGATGTTTTATTTGTAGACGGCGCCCTCCAGTGGCTGCAGTCAGTATTAGCCTCATCAAGCCTGTATGCAGCCGGTGTTGGTTAAACACGGAAGTGAGGCGTCGTCGAGGTTTTAAAAACACAAAGACACACGCAGGGCGGGCGGGAGAGGAGCTGCACGGATCAATCACACACAAGGACTTTCACGCGAGTTTAGGGCTGTCCCCGATTAAAGAAATCCTTAGTCGACTAACACTCATTTTGTCGACTAATCGATTAGTTGATTTAAGCGACAGATCTGTAAAACGGAGTTTCTCCACAGAGAATAGTGCCAGCTTTTTCTTTAAGTTTGTGGAAGACTTTGGAGCACATATTTAGTGGAGGGTTTGGGGGCACTCCTCCAAGAACTTTTTACATTTTCCAATTAAAATGATGCAATTTCACATCATTTTGGATCATTATTATTACCGTATCTGTGTACAAAAATGTGGAAAAGCTAGAGCAGATGATAAACAACACCCTAAAAGCTTAAAGATACATTTAGGATGCTGCCCAAAAAGGCTTGGGTTGTTTTGTTGCCTAAACCTACCGAAGTATAGTCCCGTTTCACAACGTTAATCACGACATTTATGACGGCGGAAAACACCACGGAGGGCGGAACACGCATGTGTTTAACATGGGCAGAAAACACGTATGATATTATACAAACTGTTGTGCATACATTTTTGTATGATATTATTTCATAAGATTGCGTTGCTTTATAAAAGGTGTGGTGAATGGTCATGCTTCCTTTTGTTAGTGGTGAAATCTGCTGTTTGATAAGAGAGAAAGAGCCAGACTGAAATAATACACACACACACACACACACACACACACACACACACACACACACACACCCTCCTCACTGTAGTACAGTCTATATTATTTTATGATTTTTGGAACAATAAACATTTGCACTGCACAACAGCAGCACATAAGGACACTTTTTAAGTGTGTTTATTTCCACTTTGAGGTGTGTGTCATGTGTATGTGTGTGTAACCATGGAGACCATATCCCAGAATATTCTAGACAGTTTTATTTCTTTACAACAGCTTAGGCCGAGTTATAGCGAGGTTATAAAAAGCTGACGTGCTTCACTTCCGCAGTAGAGATCCTGTCTGTCCTCTCCTAGTGGTGCTTTGTTTTCTGTTACCTACAATCATAAAAAAAAAAAAAATATTTCACAATTCTTGTAATCAATTATTTGTCTCTTAGTCATTAGTATATTATTCACTTTGAATGCTGCTCCTTTTGTTATCCCTGATATTTTGTACATTTCTTTGTTTACACAAATGATAAAAAGTGAAAATCCAACAGGTGAAAATGAGATTTCTTGCTATTTCATATAAGGTGAGAATTGATGTAAAATTAGTCAGTTTGCAACTTGCACCATTTAAATCTGTTGTAAGTACATCATGTACCCATCATGTACAACACCATACTGTTTCTTTTTATTTTTTTTATCAACTTCCTGAATCGCCAAGAGCGGGCTGATAGCAGATCAACGTACTATAAAGGTTTTATTTTCCTCTTGGAAGTCCTTTTTCCCAGAGAGGGTGTGTTTGATTCTGCGTCAGGGCTGAGTCACCCGCTACCAGAGCTCAGCTGTGCCTCTGCTTTTCATCGCAAACTTACAACACTTCCCGTTTTTTTTGTGCAGTGTAGTTCTGCTTAAAGTCGCTTTTTACCCAAATGACTTTTCCTCCTTTTGCATTCTGGGTTACTGATTGTCCAACGACATACTCGCAGTTATCTTCAAACGCTTACATTGTATTTCCATTTCTGTTTTAAGTCCCCTCTCCACTGCTGTGCAATGATGTGATTTAAGTGTGATCTAAGGCAGTGGTGCTCAAAGTGGGGTCTGGGGACCCCTAGGGGTCATTGAGGCGATTCCAGGGGGTCCCCAGCAAAAAGAGGAATATTTTCATTTTCACTATAATTCCACCCATAAGCAACATAATGACAGAATGTATGATTGGCCATGGCTTTTTATATACTTTATGTAATAAAACATCTAAAAAAACAAAACAAATTCTGTCAGATGGGGACCCTGGGACTGAAAATGCTGGAATAAAAACATAAATATATAGAAATAAACAAGTTTGGAAAACTAAGTAGGGGGAAAATGCAAAGGAAAAAAAAACAAAAAAACAAACAAACAATAAATACATTTAAAAATGAATAAGTACATTAAAAACTCAAAATAAAACAATAAGGCAACAATAAACAAATAAAAACATGTATAATGAATAAATACATTAAAAAAAGATATTAAAGGGGAAATTAAAAATTAATACAACTGTAAATAAATACAAAGGAAATCAAAACATAAATATCAATTTATGTCACATTTTATCAATTAATTAAAGCCTACATTTATTTTTGGTACATTTAATGGCATATTAATTTATTTATTGAGGCATCCATGTATTTATTTATTTTTATTTTGGCAGCGTTCATCCTCCATATTATTAATTAATTAATTAATTTATTAATTATTATTTTTTAAATGTATTTATTCTAAATTTATTTTGAAATTTATTTATTTATTTGTTATTTTCCCTTTGTATCCTCCCCTGCCCCCCCAGTTTATTTCCCCAAATGTATTTATTTCAGTATATTAATCTTTGTTTTGGGCAGCTGCTGTCCTCTGTAGAGGGGCCCCTGGTATCTTCTGTTGTAAGGGGCCCTTGGCTGAAAAAAGACTGAGAAGCTCTGACCTGAGGGTCCTTCAGGGGGATTGAGTTTAATTTTACATATTCTGGCGTGTATGCAAATCTTATCAATCTCATCTCATTAGGTGCTTCTGTGACATGAAAATGTTTAACCGCTGCTGCAGAAAATGATTAAACAAAACAAAACAAAAAACAAATACAATGCTTGGGTAACTAAATCAAAACACATGGTTTCATGCAACTTATTTACATCTGAGAGAATTATGCAAATAACCACCCACCTGTTTTGTTTTTCTTTTGTTTTTTTATTCAGTGAAGAGTCTCTCTAAGGGTTGAGTCTGCTATTTATGGCTGTGTGGCCATAAAAAACACTGACATCATCGCCAAAGTATTTATAGTAGCTCTCTCATTCAGACAGCCAAAGAACACAGATTTTAATTGTAATATCAGAAAGACCGAAACTCCATCGAACGATGGTGATTCATCATATTTCTTCAGCCGTGCAGTCACACTTCCTTCTGTAATATTTCTTAATTTTATGTATTTATAGTATTGTGTACTTAAAATCAACTTAAAAATGTGAAATAATTGACAACTTTTCACACATTTTAAATATTTCTAATCTGTATGTTCATAAGCTGATTGTTGTTAAGCTGATTACATTCTCATCTGATAAAACTCCAAATCAAATGACCATAACTTAAACCAAAACTGTTGTTCTTAGCTCCTGCAAAGTCTAAATATGAGTAACACTGAAACACTTACAGTAGTCATTAATCAATTAGTTGATCAACAGAAAATTAATTGACAACAATGTTGAACATCGATCCATCATTGAAGTTATTTGTAGAAGGAAACTGTTTTATATAATTGTAAACTGAATATCTGTGGATTTTTGCCCATTTTTGCCTGAACAAATCCTAAAAATAAATCAACAGATTAATTGATAATGAAAATAATAAATTTATTACAATTATACAATTTTAATAATCGATTAATCATTTCAGTCTTTTTTCAAGCAAACAGTCCCCTTTTCTTTCTCTGGTGTAATCGTTAACTGAATATCTTTGGGGTTTGATCTGTTGGTTAAAAACAACAGGATGCTTGAAAATCTCACTGTGGCTTTTCTGTGCCGATAAACCCAAACTCACGGAAATATAGATGTTTTTTCTCTTTTTTTTTTCTAAACCTACCGAAACTCATGGAAATGTGGTACTCGTGGTGGCATGCAATTTTAACACAATATGTGACCCCACCACGTAACTTAGTCATTTCACACACAGTATTTCTGTGAGATCAGGTTGGTGTAATATGTAAATGCAAATGCAAACATAAGCTGTACACAGAGAAATTAAGGGATGACTGCCAACCCAGAAGTTAGCGTCGCCATGGTTACCTCGACAAAAAGCCTGATGGGATTTTTGAATTGGATTTTGGATCATTGCAGAAAATAATCTCTCCATATGAACACCACTTTATGATTTTAGAAACATAAATGCAATCTGCAGAAGTAAAAAGATAACGTTAGTCTATAAACAAACTACACCAACGGTCGCATTTCGTGGCCCACATCACCGTCACCACTACTGAACTGACGGAGACGTTTAACGTCCTCGACAACCTCTGTAGTCTCATTTAGTCACTTGTTAGCAACCGCCTTTTTAAACACACGCAGAAGCTTCGAAAGCGGAGTATTTACAGACGTGTTTTATATCAAAGAACAAAATGTTAAAATCTCCGAAGCTCCGAAAAAAAAAGACAGAGAGGGGAGAGCTGTAAGAGGAGGGTTGTATTTTCAAATTCTGGCGGGTTTTTTTGCCTTTTTCAGAAAACTTCATATCCCAGCTTTAACTCTCTGCAAAGAAAGCAAACAAGTGTTTCCCAAAAGTGCAGAACTATTCCTTTAAAACTGATAGATTTGCTAAATTAGCCTGCAGGTTTGTCAGCATGCTAACAAAGCCAAAATCAGTTGCTTGTGTGTGTGTGTTAAAGGGTCAGTTCACCAAAAATGACAACAAATATCCCACATTGTTCCACTTACCCCCAGCGGTGTGCTGCCCTGCAGACAGCTGGTGCATTCGCTGCGGTTTGGAGTTCTCTGCACTGCCACCTCCCCGATACAATGGATATGAATGGTATTTTGGTATATATATATATATATTTAAACTCAACAATGCCAATAATAAGAAAACAAAACAAGACAACTGAGCTGGATATGAGCCAGACTGTGTTGTATCAGTCCTCCTCAGCATGAATAATTAACTGGTCCGCTGTCCCTCGCAGTGTTAAATGTCATGTCAAAACCTTCAGCCTGGTAAAAATGGGTCACCTCAGACCTGACGCTGTCACAGAGGGTGTGTGTGTGTTTGTGTATCATGTTTCTTATGCTTACCTTTTACACACTCTCCCCCAGCCACGTAGTTCTCATTAACTGGAAGAAAAACGTAATCATAGTAAGAAACTGAGCGCACATCCAGCCTGTGCAGGAGAGCACGCATTCAGCTTTTTGTATACTTAAATCTACTATATAATATGGTGCATTTGCAGTATTTAAATGGTATATACTCAAACTTTAGATTTGTCCCAGGAGATAGTGTCTAGGGATGGGACAATAATGGATTTTATCATGGATTGTGA
The DNA here is from genome assembly GCA_028570985.1 of Heterobranchus longifilis. Lineage (NCBI taxonomy): Eukaryota > Metazoa > Chordata > Actinopteri > Siluriformes > Clariidae > Heterobranchus > Heterobranchus longifilis. The sequence continues at coordinate 3,393 of JAOVVB010130526.1, read as the reverse complement.
TAAAAACAATAACACAATAAGTTGATTGAGGTGAATTTTCATTATTGGGATTATCGTGAATATTGTGAATACCCTCACAAACTGACTGCAGTTTACTACAGTCAATCTGTGATGCAATAACAATATTTGTTTCTTAAAAAAATTTGTAATGTTTTGAGAAAAGGTCATATTTTAAGAAAAAAATTGTAATGTTTCGAGAAAAAAGTCGTAATGTTTCGAGAAAAAAGTCGTAATGTTTTGAGAAAAAAGTCGTAATGTTTCGAGAAAAAAGTCGTAATGTTTCGAGAAAAAAGTCGTAATGTTTTGAGAAAAAAGTCGTAATGTTTTGAGAAAAGTCGTAATATTTAGAGAAAAAAGTCGTAATGTTTCTAGAAAAAAGTCGTAGTGTTTCGAGAAAAATCTGAATATTGTCATATTGTGAATAACAGTGGAATAGTGTGCATTAAACGCAGTCACCGTGTTATACTGATTCTTTAGAGGCCGGCTGGTTTTACTTTGGCTCGTCTGAAGCTAAAAATACAGACAGCTGCACAAAATCCAAAACCATGCAAAGTGTGTGAAGAGAGACAGCTGCTGATCGGTGTTGTTGGCGTGAGAAGAAAACGTCCCCGTCTCTCACCTTGCGTTCTTCCTTGATGGCCAGTTTCCTGGCCCTCCTCTCCTCACTGCTCTCGTCCCGGTGGCGGAGCTGCGTGGAGACGCGCGGCAGGTCCGAGTCGTTGATCCTCGCCATGCGCTCCGCCTGCTTGGCCGTCAGGCCTTTGGCGGGAAGGACGTCCAGTGGGATCCCCGTCTTCTGGGACACACGGATCGGCTTCGTCTGAGGACACACCGGAGCAAAAAAAACAATGTGCTGAGACCACAGCTGGACGAGCCAGATATAGCACAATGCTAATTTGCATCTGTTGTCCCTGGATACATAATGCACATATAACAGTGTAATAATAATGATAGTAATAATTTAATAATATAATCAAATAAAAGAGAATTCCACACAGGGTCCAAAATTAGCTGGTAGATTTAAAAAAAGTTGGAATGTTTTGAGAAAAAAAGTTATATTTCAAGAAAAAAGTCATAATGTTTTGAGAAAAAAAGTGCCAACAAACCAAAAAGTGATTCTAATGTGTTTTAATACCGTTTTAAGAGTTTTACACATATTATTTATTTTTAAACATACATGTCCTCATCAAAAGGAAATAATTTCCAACATTCTTTTATTGAACTGAACACGAAAAAATACCATTAAAAAAAAGAATAAAAGTTACATTTTGAAGTGCAGTTTTCTACTGATTTCTGTGTGTCATGCATGAGACTGTGTGTTTTACAGGCTGTGTCTTTACTCTGCAGACGTGTGTATCTTATTGTCTACATGTTGTTTTACATAATATCTAAAAACAGGTAAAAAGAACAGAAAATAAGTTTAGTATTCATACCTTTGGTGGGTCTTGGATGACTTTGGGTCTGTTGTATATGTTGGAGTATGTGCCTGCAGAAAACAAGAAACAACATGCTGTCAGAATCAGATAAACATACAATATCTGCAGAATACAGATCCATTATTACACATATGATATCTGCAGAATACAGATCCATTATTACACATACAATATCTGCAGAATACAGATCCATTATTACACATACAATATCTGCAGAATACAGATCCATTATTACCATCAGTCTCTCACTTTTCTCACCAGAAAATGCTGCAAATTAAACTGTAATTAAATCGTCTCAACACCTGAAAGATTTCAGTTCTTTTCTTAACGTCTAATATTATTTTTTTAATGTCAATTCAAAGACGAATTACCAACTAATGTCATGACGAAAGCATGTGATATTCGATAACGATATTGCAATAAATAAACAGATAATAAAGTATATTCAGTTCTGCCTTTCTGCTCTTTCAGTATTCTGCTAAAACTGCTACAATTTAAAGAGCAGTTTTCTACTAATACTTTCTGTCAACTAACTCATAAAAGTGTTTTTTTGCGATGTGTCGCAGTCTGACGATGACGATAAAGAAACGATATATTGTGCAGCCCGAACTTAAAGTTTAAATCTGAATAAGAAAGTGAAACTGCACGATGAGTCACCAAACAGAAACCACAGTATTTTATTAAACTCCACTCCGGACATTTTTATATCTGTGCGTCACGCCTGCAGGAGTCAATAATAAACTTTACTGCACTGATAACATTTTAACCTTTGACTCAATGAAACACTTTTTATTTTTCCACCTTTCAGAGTGAAGCTCTCTGTGATCTGATCGAATGTTAAATAAACCGTTTGCACAAATCAGATCCTGTAAAAAAAATAAAAATAAAAACTTAAATTCTGCACTCCTCAGTGCAGAAGCCATGAATGCAGCGTACACACACCCCTGTAAACATAAGATTTAAGGACTTTTCAAGGACACATTTTACACATTTTACATGCACACAATGTTTCATTTTTCTTGTATTCAGATAACATGTTAAATATATGGAAAATATAAATAATAATCTAAATAATAAAGGTTTTCTATTCTATTCTATATGGAAAATATATGGGAATATGTTTTTAACAGTGGCACTAATTGGTGTATTCTGTAATATACTACAAATATATTACTAAGCATTTCACAGTATTGAGTATACAATCGTATTCTTTTCAAGAAAGTTCAGTTTTTGACTTTGCAAACTCCAGCTGTCCTCGACTAAAGAAATCCTTAATCGACTAATCGATGAGTAGATTTAATCGATCTGTAAAACTGAGTTTCTCCACAAACAATCCTGTAAAAGCAGCACTTTGAATCTGGTGTTTACCAGAGATGTGCTCAGAAGTTTCTAGGAAAAACATCATTAAGAGGGTCAGCTCTACAATTTAAGGATAATGCCGCATTTTCTTTGAAACTAATTTGGTCGCAGATGTCCGAATTAAAACAAAAAATGTCTTCTGAGTACGAACTAACTTTAACCTGTTTTTAGGCTGCTGTATAATTATATATAATATATAATGAATTAATAATTAAAGAGGATTTTTGCTGCATGTTTCTGCTGTTGATGAAGAAAATAATTTGTGAAAAGTTTGACAAGAAAACTGATCATCAAAATGTAAATTCAACTCACTGATGATGGTTTCACAGTCCCACTTCTCCTCTGCAGCTTTGATAACAACAGTTTCCATCTCCTCCTCGTCCTCGTCCTCTTCGTCCTCCTCCTTCAGGACAGGAAGTTCTCTGGGACCCAAATCATCCGGCCGCAGGTATCTGCAACAGACAGACAACATGAGGACAAATCTGAGCTAGTGCTGCAACATGAGGACAAATCTGAGTTAATGCTGCAACATGAGGACAAATCTGAGTTAGTGCTGCAACATGAGGACAAATCTGAGTTAGTGCTGCAACATGAGGAC
>JAOVVB010130515.1:0-12289 GCA_028570985.1 Heterobranchus longifilis | reverse complement strand
ACAAAGAATCCTGCAAAAGCAACATTTTAAATCTTGTGTTTACCAGAGATGTGCTCATAACTTTCTTGGAAATAAATCATTCAGCATGAAAAAAAACGTTTAAAAAAAAAAGACTAATCAACTAAAGAAATCTTAGTCGACTGATTAGTTGACTAAGAGGGCACAGCTTTAGTTTATATAGTTTCTTAAAGTAAGGTACTGAGGTACATTTTAAAAGTGAGGTATCCACACTTGATGATACCGAGCCTTAAACACTCAAATTCAGCCAAACTAGTTCAAAGCCGACACGTCCTCATACCTAAGCGACAAATGGGTCGATTGCCAATGACTCCCAAAACGACATATATGACGGTTCGATTTAATGTTGTGAAACGGTCGTAGTTTTAAACCATAGAATGTATAAAACATGGACGTAGTCTCCATGACCCATCGGTTTCTGAAGAGCCAAAGTTAAACTCTGTGGGTAGCTTGGCAGTGCCTGACGCGGCGCTGCCTAACTCCCAGGTAAATCCATAAATGGGCAAAGAGGTGGAGCTGAGGCCTGGCTGCAGCGGCTATCCACCTGTGATGGCACGCACCTGTCACTCAAAGTAGCACGCTCTTAATTATGCATAACTTTAAGCCTTAATATAATTTAGACGGGTGATTTATACAAATATTCTAATTTTAAACCACTGTAAAGATGTTTATTTCTGCTGTAAATTTGGGCATTTTAACATGGGGGTCTATGGGGATTGACTCGCTTTTGGAGCCAGTCTCAAGTGGCCATTCGAGGAACTACAGTTTTTGGCACTCACACGCCGGGAGGTTGCGGCTTGTTTTAAACATGAAGTTAACGTTGTGAAACAGAACGACTTGGTTATGCTTAGGCAACAAAACTAGTTGGTTAGATTTAGGGAAAGATCGTGATTTGGATTAAATGAGTACGTTTGTTACAGTCGTAAATACGTTGTTACTTACTAACGTAGTTACATTGGTTAAAAAAAGTTGGTTTGTTAAAAATGACAAAATTCTCTGGGTTTGAACTTTGTTGGAAACCTTTGGGATAATGTAAGTACACAACTCAAAATATAGAACATAGCTTGAGTCATTTTTAGACATTTTAATGTGGAAATGTTACATATTATACCTTTAAATCACTTTGTGGGAAACTGTTACTTAACTTTAACTTTTTATATTAATCAGTGTCAAAAAGCTACATTAAATCTATTTTGTGTTATAAAATAATAAAACTTCTAAATGAAGGAGTCTTTTATAGGGACTCTATGCATAAATAAACAAAGCATGTAGAGTACAACATGTTAATGAAGTAGTAAGATGTTAGAACAGAGGAATGTTTAGAGCCTCCATCATACAAAGACACGAAACCTCTTTCAGTCTATATTATCTTTGCGAACAGCGAATGATTTGTGAGTGAGCATGGCAGCACATGTTACTTTGTGATACAGTCTTAACCGGGCCTGATTGCAGCTATGAATCTTTCTAAAAAATTCATAAGATCCGTTTCACAAATGACCGAGCCAAGCGTGTGCCGTGTATCCAAACAGCAGAGAGAGAGAGAGAGAGAGAGAGAGAGAGAGAGAGAGCGAGGCGAGGAAAGATCTATAAGAGGAGCCCGCAGCCAGAGGAAGGAGTACAAAATGACAAAGATTTATTCTCAGCCATGATCAAATATTTATGCTGAGGCATTCAAGTAAAGTTACTTTTTGTGTTCTGATTTAATGAATGATTTGAGCAGTGGCAGTGCTGGGAGGCACAGATGTTGGGTTTGCTGAAGCCTGCACTAATGCCCATCCAGGGGTCTGTGTGGTCATGTGTCAGACTGCAGCAGGATCAAAGCGGAGTAATGACATTGTGGGGATCGCAGCATAGAGGAGTAGGATGGTAAGTACTTCCACAGCCCCAGAGGTCTACACTGGGCCATGGCTGCGGGAGAGAATTACTATATTAATATGTTGTCTTTGTTGAAAAATCCTACAGGAGAAAAGGTGATTTTAACAACGTTTTCTCCACGAAATTAAAGCTTCATTTATCCAAATGAAAAGACTGATCTCACAGAAATCCGTGTTAAGACCTCTTAACACCGAATTACATGGTGGTGTCACATATTGTGTTCAAATTACGTGTTTCCACAAGAACTTCCAGGTTCAGGCAGATGATGACGTATAAAGTCCAGTAAGGACTGGTAGGATGGGGACTTTCACGCGGGAGACTGAAGTTCACATCCTGGTTAATTTTAACATCCATACAATGACGGTTTTTTCTAAACTTAACGACTCTTTTCAAGGACTTCAAAGGAAGTCACTGAAATGTGGGTGTTTTTTTTCCAAACGTGGCGGCGTGTTTTCGATGCCTAATTCTAATGAAAGTGACTGAAATGTGGATGTTTTTTTTCCAAACGTGGCAGCGTGTTTTCGATGCCTAATTCTAATGAAAGTGACTGAAATGTGGATGTTTTTTTTCTAAATGTGCTGCCGTGTTTTCAGTGCCTAATCCTAAAGGATGCGACTGAACTGTGGATGTTTTTTTCTCTGCGTACCGGCGTGTTTTCGGTGCCTAAACCTAAAGGAAGTCACTGAAATGTGGGTGTTTTTTTTGTAAACGTGCTGCCATGTTTTCGATGCCTAATTCTAATGAAAGTGACTGAAATGTGGATGTTTTTTTCCAAACGTGGCGGCGTGTTTTCGGTGCTTAACCTAAAGGAAGTAAATGAAATGTGGGTGTTTTTTTTTCTAAACGTGCTGCCGTGTTTTCGGTGCCTAATCCTAAAGGAAGTCACTGAAATGTGCATGTTTTCTTTCTCAACATACCGGCGTGTTTTCGGTGCCTAAACCTAAGAGGTCGTGGTCATTTCACGGATTTCTGTGAGTTCAGGTTGAAATGAAACGTGCCACTGAATCATCCTCAAAGCATATACCATTAACCCGATATCTGGAAATCTTTTTTATCACGTGCCAGTGTTGCCAGTCGCTCCATTAGAGACGAGCCACTTTACAATAGGCCTGCATTCGGTGGGATTGATCCAAAATGACAAAGCCACAGTGAAAGGAAATGGATCCCGGCAGTGCAGCGACGCTCCCATTCTCCCTCTGGCATCCTCTGAAACATTAATGACCCCAAGCTGAATCTGATCTGGCCTTCTTTACTCAGTGGTTTATCTCCACTCAGAACTGTCTACCCCCTGATCATATTCACTTCACATCCTCGGAAATTAATATAAAACATCTGATTCAGGCCTGAACGATTTAGAAAAAAACATCTAATTGTGATTATTTTAATTGCAATATGATTTGTGATATTAGAGGGAATGATCATTTTTACATCATTATCCTCATTTTCACTGAAAAACATTAAAATGATTATGGTGTGATTTTTGCGAGGATCTGTAGATTTTTTTTCTTAAATCTGTAGAATATCTGCAGCACCACAATATTTAATTTAAAATTGTATTTTGACACAAATGTTGCCTTTAACAATTATTTCAATAATTGCAGTAGGCCATTTTGCAATTTCGATAAACTGTCAATTAATTGTTCAGCCCTAGTTTGATTAGTTGCATCAAAAAATTGCTATAATCTAGAGCCAGACCGATTTATTGGTTGATATTGGCCTATCACAGACATATCGGTATCTATCGGTATCGGCGTATATGGTTTCCGATACGTGTCGATATGAAAACTTTTTAGAGTGTGGTCATGATACAGAACATACAGTACCAGGGCTCTACATTTACTTTTTGAGGCAAGTAAATTTACCTTTCACTTGTTCAGGCCCAAAAGTCAATATTCTGGGTAAAAATGACAAGTTTTAGTTAATACATTTAATTACTTAATATAATTTGAAGTTATTCTATTGTACTGTTTTTTTTAATGGAGCTCCAAAGATAAAATATCCTCACATAATCATATTTGACCTGTCATAAAAGCAGACTTTCCCTTTAAATTTCTCAAAAACAGTTCAGTAAAACCACATGAAATCATTTGGAAGCTATGAAGGAAATGTTTTTATGACAGGTCAAATATGATTTGATGATATTTTAACTTTGGAGCTCCCTTTTATAAATTAAAAAAACAGTACAGTAGAATAACTTCAAATTTGTATTATAATTTGATTTCATATAATATGCAGAATAATTGTGTTTTTACTTTAATTTTATTTAAATATGGTTCTTTCTTCGTCCTTTTTGGCCGCTCCGAGCACCCGTACTATAACACCACCAACAGACGAGCATCAAAATCCAAGCAGTGGCTGGCTTGACACATTTTTTTTGTTGTTTGACTTTTAATTTGTCTGGTGGGGCAAGTTAATTTCTCTTCCATTTGCCTTAATGTCAAGCCCTGCAGTTCTGATATTTATTATTTTATTTTTATTTATTCTTAGTTTTCTCAGTGTTCATTTCTAGAATTGGTTGACAATGTAATACATTGTATGCATAATGTATAATAATGTTAAATATTAAGTTATTCTGAGTACCTTTGCATCGTCATATCGATGCACAATCCACAGAGAAAATATCTATTTTAATTCCAGCTCAAAGATTCACAATATCAGCAGCCATATCTGTATCTATCTATAAGTTTTCTCTGCTAAAAATCTGTATTGTCTCGAAAATCCAAAATATCAATCGGGCTCTACTATAATCTTCAGGGCAACTTTTAGGATATTTAACAAAATTGAGATTACACTTGGTTTTATTCGTCACAAAATTAATAAATTAGAAGTAGTATTAATTAATAATATAGTACCAGAAAAAAACTTGACCTTCATAACTACTATAGTAGTGAAAGAAAAGATTCCACATGAAGTCGTAAAGTGTGTAAATTCAAAGAAGGGTCTGGATCAGACGACCTGAAAGGAGGCGGCGAGTGTGCAGGATGTGCCAGGAGACGTGTGTGGCAGGTGAAAGAGAAATTCTAATACTTGACTGAACACTTAAATGGATAAAGGGAGTTTAGAAGGGGGGGGGGGGAGGCTTAAAAGCCTCCATCACTTCCAAACAAGACATCGGTACCCCAAACACAGTGTGTCAGCATCTTTAAACACCGGAGAGAAGGGGAGATGACAAAATCGTTTTGACAGCCAGTTCACATGTAACATCTCCGATTCGTCCACCTTGGGGAGTTGCCGGGCAGTTTTACCCCGCTGCCGGGGGAACACCGGGCCCCCGTGTGCGATAGCAGAGTGGGCAGGGGCCCAGCTTGTGCGCCGCGCCGCCACTTATTGATCAGAGTCAGACAGGGTGTCAGTCTCCGCAGCCCGGAGATACAGCGGAGACAAGCAGCGGTTATCTGTGTCTATTAAGGCGTCCGCTCTGTGTGTATTGATTGGGAACAACTCGACACTGGGAATTGTCATCAAAATGCCGATTTACAAAAGGTTGAGCAGGCGGTGGTGAAGTCTGCACGGTCCGGGCAGTATGGATTTGTTGATGCAGACAGTCCCCCCCCCCCTCCCTCCGGCTGCGCTCGACGCGGCGGCTCAGAAAACGCTGAGGCGTGAAGGCCCGAGCCTTTGTCTCACCTGGGGAGCTTTCACCTCGTAGTACACCGGCAGATAAAGCAGCACGTTGAAAGACGTGAAAAAAAAAAAAAAGGCCGCACTACATTACGGCAACAGCCTCTGCCAGAGCACAAACAAATGTTCACGAAACACGCCCGCAACACTCAAGAGTGCGCCCGCGCAGCCCGCGCAGCCCCTCCCTGCAATTGTTTGCTGCAGGGGCAAAGCTTTTACAAAAAGGGGCCAAGGTCAAGATTTTCCCTTGTGAGACCAGCACCTCCATTAGCTCTCTGTTTCCCCTAAAGATATAAAGATATTCTGCTTCTAGACTTCCAGACCTGCACCATCGGTGAGAGGAGAAGAAAAAGACTGTTGTCATTCCCTGTTTGTAGCGATTACTATGAAAAGTAACGCAGGGTAATTAGTACAGATAGCACCTAACTGTGAGACATGAGGCCCAGGTTTAAAAGACACAAAGACACAGTGTTTGGCTCGATCACACGCAGGACTTTCACCCAGGAGACCAGAGTTTGAGTCCGTGTGTATCACATGACCGTCACATGTATTCAGTGGTGGGATGTAACAAAGTACATTTACTCAAATACTGTACAAACTTGAGGTACTTGTGAGTATTTTATTCTCATGCCACTTTATACTTCCACTACATTTCAGATGTTAATATTGTACTTTTTACTCCACTACATTTATCTGAGACTCAGTTACAAGTTACTTTACTCATTAAGTTTTTGCATACAAAACATATGAAGAACTTACACAATTTAAAACAATAATTGGCAACTATTTTGATAATTGCTAGTCATTTTCAAAAATATAAAATGTGTAATTTAAAAAATAAATAATTTTGAGACTTTTGTACTGACGGTTGGACAAAACAAACATTGTGAAGGTTTCAGTTTGGGCTTTGGGTAATTGTGACATTTTTTTTTAGAAATTTTACAAACCAAACAATCATAACAAATTCTAACAATCATGAGTTACAGTTTTATACAAAAGTGTTCAAAATGAGCTCCACCTTAACAACTAAAACAATAAAATACTGCTTTTACATTAATGCACGAGTAATAATAATGTAATTATATCATATATAATAGTATAACCGTCACAGTGGATATTTTTCTACATTCAGTACTTTTAATACTTTAAGTACGTTTTCCTGATTACACTTACATACTTTTACTTAAGTAACATTTCCAATGCAGGGCGTTTACTCTTAATACTTCCTCCACCACTGCATGTATTTAAAATGCCAAACAAAGTATTTTTGTTGCCTAAACCTACTGAATTAGTCCCGTTTCACAACGTTAATCGCCACGTTATTGACGTGTGAATCACGTGACTTAAAACTGAAGTAGGTAGTAGGATTTTTAATGCAATTTTATTGCAATCCCCGTGTTTTTTACGAATCATATCATCGTGAAAGACTGCGACACATTGCAAAAGACATGAGACAAGGGCTTGGTGTAGTGACCATCGTTGTTCACTACTTATCATGATGCATTGTGGGATACATTGAGTCCACTATAGAGGGTATAATAATGATCACTATACATTTGGACAGCACTAGAAAATGGTGAACTCCCTATACAGTGCACTATGTAGAGAGCAGTGAGTGATTTCAGACACAGCTAGGGATTTTTTGAGTTAGTTGAAAGAGAGTATCAGTAGAAAACTGCTCTTTAAAATGTAACGATCATTCTTTTTTTTAACATCTACCACTAAAAGAGAAAATACTTTTTCATTGTGATTTTGGTGTCCTGACCCTTCAAATTCACACTATGAAACATTTAATTTAAGATCCTTTAGATCAAATAGTAAAGCAGCAATCACAAAGCAAATCTGGACTACATAAAAAAATAAAATCTTCAAATCAAATTCGTGTGCCCGGCTCAGAAAGCAGCGGTGCAGCTGAAGCCGGACCCGCGGGAGAGGCCCTAAACACGGCAGCTTTTCTTGACAAGCGCAGCGGAGTCTGGGGAGGTTTCGGGGCAGACGGGAGAGCTCGCAGCAGTCTGCGGAGGCCTCCGGGGGAAACCGGCTGGATAAATAGTTCACTTAGAACCTCTTGCTCTCTAAGAGGTCACCAAGGAAATATGGGATGGAAAAGGAAAATGGAGAGGTTTTATCTCTCATAGGATTGCTGCTTGTTTGTATACTACACTGCTCCATAAATAAATACTGCGCTATCTGCTGCACGACTGCAATGATACAGTCAATCTCATTCTCTCCTGCTTTTTTCTTTCAAAGAACAAGCTCACGTATCTTGTGTTCCATCAGGACATATCGACATGAGAGCCAGATATATCGAGATCATCGCAGTCGCAGACATATCGGTATCTATTAGTATCGGTGTATATGTTGTCTGATATGTGCCGATATGAAAACAGAACATACAGAACATATAATGCAGGAAACGATGCTGGGGTTGATTTAGAAATGGTGTCATTACGTAGTTCTTTATTTAAATGATCAGCAATTTACTGACATATAGTAGCCTATTATTAAGTGTTTTTTTTCTAAAGATTATTTTAGCAAAGGGCCAGATTCAAACCCGGGCCGCTGTAGGACTCATTCAGACCGTTTTTTTGTGCGTTCTCCCGTTCATTTGAATTTGGGTAGTGTGTTTAGGCTGCAGCAGTGAGGGCCACAGGGTGGGTGCCGAAAAAAGACGCAACAGCCTGCAGCGAAAAGTTGAAACAGATTCAACTTTTGGAGAAATGCAACCAGACGTCACGCTGCAGTGACCAATCATGTAACAAGTTAAAAAACTAAATGCATGCACTTATCTGTCCAGGAGTTCATGCTGTTGCATGAACTCCTGGACAGATTGCAGCTGATTAAAAAGCTGCAAAACAAAGCACGGTCCCTCATCTCTTTTTTTTCTCTCTTTCTCCGTGAAACTGTGAAATGAAGCTGCTTTCAATTGCACTCGGAAATCTCGGGATTATAACAACGCTCCGACGGAAAACAATGAGTGTGAATTATAACATAATAAAATTATAACATATATATATAATTATGATTGTGTTTCTTGGTCTGAATGCACACTGTATGGGGGGGGGCACTCTAACCCCGTGAGCTCGAGGCCTTTATTTCTATTTTTATTTATTCTTGTGTTCTCTAGAATTGTTTGACATTGTTTTTTTTCTGTAATTATACTCCTGTTTCTCTGATACATTCTTTTCTTTTCTATTCTTAAATATAATTCTACACTTATTGTTGTATGAAACTTTTGGACAGTAATATTTTAAATTTACTGGTGATTTCGTATATTTACATTTTATCTTTTGCATATGCTTTGGGTGTAGTTTTTATATAAACCATTACAGGTTTCTACCACACCCTCACACATACTTTATATGTATTCAGTGTGATTTGTATTCATGTGTGTGAAATAAATACATGGAATACATCGTATCTAGGCCTATAATGTATACTAATGTTAAATATTCTTTATTAAAGTTATTTGTTTAAGAAAGCAGCCTTCTGAGTAACTCTGCAGTCATATCGGTGCACAATCCACATAGAAAAGGTCTATTTTCATTCCAGCTAAAAAAATTCACTATATTGGCCACCATGTTGGTAATAACTGCATTTTTCCCATCAAAAATCTGCATCGTATCGGCCTCAAAAATTCAACATCATCAGGCCCTAATCGACATGTGATAAACTCACTGTAGCTTCATATTTCATCAGAGAAAAGTTCATTTACAAATGAGTAAATCTATGATCCTGAGCTCAGCTACTGGAGCTGGAGCGTCTTGTTGTTGTAGTCGAGCAAATTAAATATGAATGGACATGTGATATCAGTGACCTGAGATACACGTATGCCTCTGAACACTGCCGACCGCTCCCCACATGCCTAGACAGCACACGGACTGTCACACAGCACCAGACCTGAAGACTGCTCGGGATATTCATTCATGGAAATGGATACTTTCGTCGGGGCTTCCAAATAAATGTACTTGCTACTCGAAGATAAATTGCAGGTGTAAAGCAGCAGACTGTGGGTCAGATTTCACACTGGAACATTTTAGCTCCTGACGAACAATACAGGTAGCAATAAAATAAAAAAGAGCTATAATAGTGCCGAGAGGTTAAATCAGAAGTCATGAGCCTGGGCATTATCCTCGACTCAGACTTACATTTTTTATATCCCACATAAAAGGTGACCAAAGCAGCTTTCTTTCAATTAAACGTACAAAATGTCATTTTTAAAAAACACTCAATAAAGCAGTTTCACGTTAAAAATGTGTTTCTCCGATGTTTTGCTCAGTTTGTTTCTCTTATAACTTAAAATCCAGACGTCCGATGACTAAAATCATTTACCTGGTTAAAATATATAATTAAAAACGACCAAGATGTGATAAATGTATCATAAAATATGTGGCTTAAAACTGGATAAAAAGTCAATTTATGACAACCACAACGCTGACGACGACGAAAATGACACGATGCAGAAATGTTACATATTATATCTTTAAGAAATGTTGTTATTCCTACTCCAACAAGATGCTGAAAAACTTCTGCAGCCAGAACTCCAGTTTTAACCTGCACTGGCTCACGGTTTGGGACCGGCCTACATTAATAATCATTTGTTGTTTTAAAAGAAACTTTACTTATTCAGCATTGCCTTTAACTAACTGATTTATTTCTATATTTTACTTATTCTATTGTTCTTAGCATACCTGTTTGTTATTCATTTGATTGCTTGGTTTTATCATGTAATATTTGCACTTGTTTTAATTTTCAGATTTTTATTAATTCTCTTCTTCACTTTATTGTAAATCACTGAGCTACACCTCCTGTATGAAAGGTGCTATATGAATACAGTTTTGTTATTCTTGTCATTAATATACATTAATAGCCTCTGTGTGCCATCAGCCACTGCTGAGAGAGAAAACAGTCTGTTAAATAATACAGATATTTCAAACTCAGTATTCTCTTTTTCTTTGCATTATTAAATGCAGTGGTAGGATGTAGATGTATTTTAAACTTACAGTTACTTACAGTATATCACAATATATATAAAAACTGAACACTATGGAAGTGGTCATTTTACTTTTACTTAATAATTTCAAGGCCTTGGAGGTCGTATTTTCTCAGCTTCTGACTGAGTGATGGTGTCCAACATGAACACAACCTTCTGCCTAAGTTAGATTAGTTAATTCACATGACAGATTTCTCTTCTTTTTTTCCTCTCTGTGTCCTTCTCAGTAGTTTGAGAAAAGCTGATATCACATATCATATATACAATCAGGATTTAACATCTGAATCAGAACCTGGTGACAGTTTGTGGGCTGTCAATCAAATCTGATCAAACTACTGAGTCATGAATAACAATGTTTCAGAGAAAAGATTTGAGGCAGAGCTTTAACTGCATTCTGCTGATAATTCTTCTGTGCTTTTACTTCAGTATATGTTGAATGCAGGACATTTACTTATAACGCAGTATGTTTACATTGTGGTATGTTTACTTTTACTTAAGTATAAAATCTGAACACTTCTTTGCTGTCTGTGTATCAATAAGATGTTGAATCCACAGACTCTCAGACGTGGCCGTCCAGACACACACTGCCCTCCGGAGTCAGAAAGTGAGCACTGCTTTTACTCATCTGGGCATCTGGATTATTTCTACTGGAAAATAAAAATCGGCAAAAATCCAAAAGGATCCAGTACCTTTACTAATATGGAGCACTGATTCTTCATGTAGAGCTGAACTAAGAGTCTGGACCTCTATTCTTAAAACGTTTTTTTGTTTTTTAAACTCAAGGTCCACTTACTATCTTTTTTCCTGGAGCTTTCAGTCTTCCTCAGCAGACAGAGTTTGCTCAGTAAAAATAATTTGTATTTTAACGACAAAATCGCTCTTTTCATTGATGTGCTTCGATGATCTGCTGTATAATTTAAAGCATAAGACGACATACATAATTTCATACTGATCCTACGAGTTATTTACTTTTGCATTTCCTGCACGCAGGATCCACTGTCAAAACAAAACCTCATCAGCCAGCAATTAAGAATGACAAAATCAGGGACAAACACGGAGTGAGCGGCAGTGTGTATCGTGTTTGCTCTGTGGCTTTTGTCTCCGGCTTTCATCACACAGCAATACACAGAGCAAACCTGAGGCGGCAGATGTCGGCTAAATCCGACCGTTCAAACACGCTTCTCTGCCTATTCATCGAAAATCAGGACTTGAGCTGCTCCTTTACTGAAGCAGGAAGTCAGTGATTGTACTTCTATTATAGGACACACACAGACACACACACACACGCGCGAGAACGCTGGGGGGGGAAAAGATGATCCGAGCCTTTGAAGCCTTTGTGCTGACACAGAGGAGCACAATATGTTGTCATTAAGCTATCATGGAAAGGCATTCCTAATCCGTGTGCTTCTCTGTACAACAGGCTCCATTTAATTATGAAGAAAAGTCGGCACACGCAGGTGGATTTATTTATCTAATAATGCTGTCAAATCACAATGAGGCCCAGGCCAGTGCTGCTCGTGTTATAGATGCTAAACAAATGTTTCATCTGTCGTAAAATAAAATTCAGAGGAACCTGGGAGTCGTCATACTGCAATAACTGCAAATCATACAACACATTGTTGTGTCCCAAATCATATTGTTGTAATGTACAATAAGATGCCAGTCTAGTAGGTACTAATGTTCTGTTCAGAGCAGGAGCAAATAAAACTAGACCTGCAAGCAGGTATGAACGGGCCCTCGCTTACCCACGCAGGTCGGGGGAGCTGGCGGGACGCCGGCAGA
>JAOVVB010130488.1:0-12289 GCA_028570985.1 Heterobranchus longifilis | reverse complement strand
GATATGACGTCATTAGGAACAAATTGATTGACAAAGTCATGAAAAATTGTAATGATAGAATAAAGCATGTGTGAGATATGACAAAAAGATACGAGATATGACTGGATTCTCCAGTCAGAAGGATGAGGGTTAAACAAATACGTTTAATCAATTTAAACTAACTGACAGACAGCCAACATGGGCCTTGGTTTTCCAGAGTAGAAATACTGGTTGGTTCTTTAGGCAAAACAAATTGTTTATCCGGCCCTTCCTCTAACAGAGGTCTCAAACTGCCGGCCCACGGGCCATTTTCACCAATACAATCTGGCCAGCAAAATTATTGTTTTTTCTAGTTATTTCTTTTTTAATCATGTGGTGCAAAATAATGGCAAAGGTCAAAGGTGTAACTGTCCAGTCAGTTTTTGATAAGAAGAGAGCAGGCTTTATTTGTTGTAATGGAAAGAAAATATTTAAATTTCAAAATATTGCATTTTCTTGTAGTACATTGAAGTAGCCCTCCTATGAGATGACAATACCAGCAGTGACCACACGCCAATTTGAGTTTGAGACCCCCGGTCTATCATTTTCATATTTCTAAAGTTGGCTGTAATTTGTTAAGCATACTCCATTAATATATTTACACAACATTGATTTATTAAATTGATAACATAACATGCTATAAGATACTGTCTTTTTTTTCTTCTATTGACCTTTGTAGCTTTAATTGTAATTTCGTCATCAAACAGGTGGGATTTTACCACCGAATAAGATATTTCATTGACACTTTTACTGCTGCTCAGCTTTAAGGTGACAGGGCAGAACTGAACTATGGTAGATACTTTTAGAAAAAAATTACATAACTGGATTTTTGCAAGGTATTTCAGGATTACGCTTAAAGAGCTCGACAGAGAGGACAGAGGATTAAACAAGAGAGACTTCTGTGATGGTTTGAACGCTGGAAGGAAGTGGTTCTGAAGCTCATCACTCACTGATACTCTTGTCTCTTGCGTGTGGACACGCACACACACACACACACACACCCCTCCCCTCCCTCTCCCTCATTCACTCACTCACATTGGGTGATGCACTCCTCCATTCTTCTCTACCTGGGGCAGTGAAGAAGGCCAGGGAGACGCACAAAAGCAAATTGAAATGCTCCAGTGAGTGCTTTCTTGACATGATGCATGGCTCATGAGATGCAGCCGGGCCCTGCTGCTACACTTGTAAAGTGTGCTGAAACACGCAGGCCCCAGATCCAAAACACCATAGTCATTACAGCACAGCAGAAACCTCACTGCTTTCTGCTTGCATTTTTACTGACCTCCCCCACTCCATAAACACATTTCTTTCATGATTTAGATATTTGATTTAGATATGAAAGCGCGGCATTGTTACAGTAAAAAAAAAAAACAACCTTGCCAGGATCCTTTGAATAATTTAATGCTGTGTAACAAGGCAAAGGCCTATTTGAAAAACTAAAGAGCAACATCATGTCTGGGTTTAAATGGAACAAGGAAGTGGCTGGCTAGAGGTGTCATTCCAGTTTCTGCTGTCGGTTGCCACGTTACACTGCTGCAGAACTGGTTCCTCCTCTCTGCTTTCCATCAGAACATCAACAGTTCGTCACCTTTCCCCTCCTGGAAAAACATGCTTGTAGCTCAGCTATCTACAGCTTGAAGCTGTATCTATCTTTGCTAGACTATGTGGAGTAGTTTCATAGAAGATGAAGACTTGGGGTATAAAGTGGCCGAGCTGACGAGACAGTTTGTGAGATGATTTAAGTCATCTTTGCGATATTCTCAGGTTTCCAGCGTAAATTCGGGATTCATGCCCTTCTCTTATAAGACACAGTGAACCAGCTCTGTCAGCCTCGAGCTGCCTGTGCTGGAAAAAAAAAATCCTGAATTCTTTGGAGACGCCCGTTCCTTGGGCAGTGTGGTGCCACCGGACAAGGCCTTCATTGAGCAGGAACAGGAGTGGTCTTGTAGAAGGGATCCACACTGGCTCGGCCTACGACGCAACAGAGCTGTCCAAGGATGATTAAATATTTAAGAGCTTGG
This sequence comes from Heterobranchus longifilis, assembly GCA_028570985.1. NCBI lineage: Eukaryota > Metazoa > Chordata > Actinopteri > Siluriformes > Clariidae > Heterobranchus > Heterobranchus longifilis. The sequence goes on along the minus strand of JAOVVB010130488.1, from coordinate 10,250 downwards.
AAAGGAGGTCTCAGTGGTAAGTTAATATTGATGGGTCTCTCATCTTTCCCTTCTCAAACTTGTTGAGCTGCCTCAAGAGGTCGGTTTGGCGAACCTGGAGAGGAACCCTTCTCTTCTTAGATAAGCTTACCAGCATACCGCTTTAAAAAGATGTCCAAAAAATGGTCTTTCCTCCCAACATTTCTGCAAGGAAACCAGACTCGGTTTGACTTTTCTGTTCTTTTTTTATTGCTTCCTGTGTCCTCTTTTGGTCACTCTGAAATACTCCATCCTGACTAGCTTGTAACCTCACCCACTCCCTGTAACTGTAGTAACTGCCATGTCAGGCCTATAAGGAAGTCAGCATTGCAGTGTTTTCTGGCAGTTGTCCACTGAGCACCACTTACAAGAAACCCTTCAGTGCATCTCGCTGCCTTTTCTTGTGATCTTTTTTTTTTTTGGTGAATTGGTTTAATTTGATACTGCTGAAGGCATTTTAATAGATAAAAGGAAAACAAAAATGAAATCAAGGTTTTAGACTTTCTGTGATTGTGATGAGGTAAGAGCCTTCGGTGGAAGCTGGTTTTGCTCATATTGAGAAGGAAGTCATGTTATGTTCCAATACAAATTGCATTCTCAATTACGTTTAGAGGGAAAGGTTTTGTTCTCCTGGATTATGGTGGCAGTTTTAAACATTTAACACCTAACTATGGGAACTGATACAAAACTACTTGGTTAGGTTTAGGAAAAGATTGTGGTTTGGGTTCAAATAAATACTTTTGTTGCGTAACAAAATATAAGTATGCTTGTTAAATAATAACTTTGACTTCTGGTTTCACATGGCACACAAACCATGGTCTCCTAGGTGAGAGTCCATGTTTTGGTGACCTATCCATCCACCCTGACCTCCTTTCTACGCAGAGTTCTGCAGAATAGGCGTTTTTGGACCAAACTGCTCACTAGAGCTCCCCCAAGAACGGCATATTTTCAGAGGCTTTGTCTGTTTGCATTCGCACCGCACCGGAACACACGGGAACGTGTGATGCAAGAGGCGTAACGTTAAGCTAGCCGGCTTAAAATCGAGTCAAAATCATGTTGTATTAACCCCCAGGACTTCACTGTCGGTCCATTTGTCCGTGTTTTCTTCCATTTTGTTTTTTCGTTGTTTTGTGTTGTCTGTTGTTTACGCGGCTAACAGGTTTTTAACAGATGCCGGTGCTACATTGGCTGTGTTCAACCAATCGCCAATCGCCAATCACACATACATCACTCGCGGTTCCTCTTGTGCTGGGAGAGTACCTACTCTGAAATATGAGCCAAAAAAGTCCCTCAAAATGGCATTCTAAGAACTACAGTCGTTCATAGTTCTTGTGATGCAGACACAAGAAAAAGGGGGGTTCTTAGAACCATGAAAAAGTTCCTCTGGTCTGAAAACACCTAATGATTTTTTTTGTAATACGTCAAAAACGTAAATCGAGAGTGCAGTTTCGTTGCGCAGGAACATCATTTTTAGACCAGGCTGCATAATCACATCACACATCACTTTTGTGGATTGGACTTTTGGTTTGAGAGCTGACCTTAGTCTGTGTTCCCAGTTATCAATATATGTTGCCTGAGATGATACAGAATTTATTTGAGACAGCAGCAGGAAATAGTTTCCTAGGAGAGATGGACTACAAGGCCGCATGGAATGTAAGGTTTCCTGGAGTGATTGTCTTTGTGGAAAAACACTTCCTGGTTTCGCTCCAAGATCTGTCCTTGGCCATCCTTCACTTGCCCCGACTCTTCAGCGGTTGTTTATTTAGCCCATGAACCCATGTGCTTCAGCTTGAGAACATCTGAATGAAGCATGTTGTCAGCCTCATATTCTGTGAACATGTATGGTTTATGTATTGTGTGTGGAGCAGCAAATAAATTAGTTTTTTTTTGCCGTAGCCTACTTGTGTACAGTACTTGATAGAATTCGTTTTCTGAGAATTTTTCTCTTCAAGCTCGAGGGAAGAAACCTCTTGAGAAAACCAAATATATCTACCTATTCCTTCCAATATAAAATTGTAAAAATAATCACGCCTAAGGCTATTAATTAAATTGTGCACTTAATCATTTTTGGATGGAATATTTAATCATGTTGCTGAGGGTTGCCCCATGTTTTATCTTTTATGCTTTTCAGTCTAGAAAATATGATTTTTTACCTCTCTTAAAGAAGTACAAAAACATGTTTACTGTGGGCTTGCCACGGTACTCGGTGTTACCGGTGTTACACGGCGTTCAGGCATACACTGTTTACATTACTTGCCCACCACCCACACTACCGTTTTGCTTTTTTTAATAGAAACATTTAGTTAATTTTAGTGTGTCAGCGCCCACACGAAAGCTTGACCGGAGAGGCCAAAGATCAAAGTAGTGCTCTACAGATATTAGAGATATTTTATTCTTGTAAAATGCACGGTGTAATCGATGACACCGGTGTTGTCACGAGTTTATTAACTGTGGGTAAATTTCCTCAACATGGCATCTATAGTTTACTGTAGAAAATGTTGGGTCACCTGTATTTGATGTTCATCTACAGAAGCTCATATCTTCTGAAAGTTTATATGACAGGGTGATTGAAAGCTCCATATTTATAGTCGCTATCCTCAGATCTCTCTAGGACGTTGTCTTCATCTTGTGAAGAACAGCAGAGCTCTTGGTGGCCATCTTTTGCTGCGAACAAAAACCCACGGCACATCTCACTTCTGCTTTTTTGCTGACTGCCATGACAGTCAGCAGAGGAACAGGCAGGAGGGGAAGCTGCTCGCTCAGGTCTGCGCTCTTAAAGTTAAACACTTCCATCTGTGTAACGAGATAGCAGAGAGCGAGCGGAGGCAGCAGCAGCAGCTCCACTCAGCTGAGCAGGACAGTCAAAGACCTTGAGGAGCACAAAATGGTGGATGGCCATGCCACTGATACTCCAGCGTGATTGGCAGTGTCTCCTTGGCCACAGTGGGGCTGGCTGCGTGAAATGGAGTCCTCTGTGTGTGGAGCGTTGGCCCAGCCTCAGCTCTGATGCAGAAGATAATTCTGTCAGCCCCGAGAGAGAGAGAGGGAAAGAGAGAAGAGAGGGAGAGAGAGAAAAGAGAGAGAGAGAGAAAGCAAGCCAAGTGAGGTGACTGTACTAAAAGAAGGTTGAGCTTCCAGAGAACTCGAAGCGTGCGCGTCTGCTTGCTACCATCTCTTATCCTCACTCAACTGCTTGATTTCTTGGGTTCTGACTTCTGTTATTAACTGCATTTCTTTTCTCCATTTGGTGCTTTTTGCATTGAACAGACACACGTTGGCTAGAAATAAAAGATCAGCTTAGATGAAAAGATTCATTTTTGGTTTTGTTAACAGGAATGAAGAGAGCGACCATGTAAGGGTATTCATTATCTAACCTTCACACCCGGCAGGCTTTAGCTGAGGGATTTGCTAGTCCTCTGTTTTTGTTGCTTTGTGAAAGATTTCAGGCTTGAAGGTCACATAAATATGGTTCATGATTAAAGGTAAATGCAGGAGATGTAAAAGACTGTAAGCGGCTACGTTTTGAATGGAGTATTTTTTTTTTTTTTAACGTGAGCTTTCACCATGACAACCTGAAGGTGGCCATTAATGCTTGTCTCCTCTTAATCTGCTTGGTCATTATCTTCTGCACAAATGTTGCTCTGTGTTGCGTCCGTCCCCCTTTTCAGAAGGAACAATCTGAGCCTTTTGCTAAACACAAAGGCTACCCTTGGAGCAAGGTTACTTGTACTATGATGGCCAGCTTCTTTCTTTCTTTTTTTTTTTGGTGCAGCTTTAGAGGGAAACATGTAGCAAGTTATTAGCAAGTTGGATGTCTTTGATTGAGAAAGGAACTGTCTTGGTTTGCAGAGACAGAATATAAAGACGAGAGTGAGTGCAGCAGTGATATTAAGTATTAAAGGCCATCTGACTGAGTGGGTGATGTCAGGTAACCAACCATCTGTCAGAGAGGGACAGACTGACAGTCTGACCTTGCAGTGTGGACGATGCAGACATAAAATAGAAAACTATCATCTCTTCCTGGGATTAACATAGTATTGGAACTGGGAGCCATGCTAATGGCATTCCTCCATCTCTCTTTCTGCTTCTCTGTCTCTCTTTTTGATGTGAGGTCTTGAAGGCGTCAGTCAGCAGAATACTTTGAGGTCCAAAGATCAAAATCCTTCAATCCTCTAGACTCTGCTCGTCATTTATTACTGAGGTGACACATGTCCGTATCATGCAATGCATTAACTTTGATGTTGAATCAGACAAAATCCCATGCATGATATTGATAATTTAACCAGTTTTAAGGGTGGTAATATTGTATAAACACCACATAAAAAGAGTTCTGCATCTGCTTCATTTTGTTCCATTAGACCTGCATTCAGTCAACTTAATAGGATGAGCCTACATGATCTTTTCCTTTACACAGAATCCTTAAGGGTTGCCCTGGCCTGCAGCAGTGAGGTATTTCTTTTTTAACGCCCTCTGAATGTGACACCAGTGAAGGTCAGGCTGCAGACAGATCAGCAAAGCTCGCTGGATTGCAGCGTGTGAAAGGCTCTGCACCTGTATTTACCAGTCCTCCGAGACAATCAGGGATTACTGAGCTGGTTTTCCTGAATGTTCACCAAAAAAATCCAGACTGTTTTTTTCCTCATTCATTCAGTTAAAGTAAACAGTAAGAGAAAGTTAAACACAAAAAGCTACAGTTTGTAGTCCCTCTGTGCAAGTATGCACACAGCTCATTAACTCTGGGTTGTAATTGTGTTAAAATTCAGTTAGTTGCATTGAAAATCAAGAAGTAAGCTTTTGCTTAAACACACAGTATGTAATTTCTGCCACTAGGGATTCTTCAATCAGGACAATAACAAAAGACCATAGACGGACTTTGATGACATTGTAAAGTAGCGTGGGATCATGGGAGTTGTTGTCTTCATTGTCTTCAAGAACCACCATTCAAGAAAACTATGCTGTGTGGCAGAACTGTTAGTATATGAATACTTTATAATTACTCTTTGACGTTTCTTTTGTTTCCCGTGTTTTCCCGGAAGTTACTGACAGGCGACCAAATGTAACTGTGTGACTGTTAACTTAAAAATTACAGATATGTCTGAACATTGTTGGAAACATTTGGAATATTCTAAGTACAAGACTCAACAAAATATATAACATAGGTCATGTCGTTTTTAGACATTTTAATGCAGAAATGTTACATATTATACCTTTTAAGTGAAGTCTAATTAGATAAAATGAAACTAGATTTTTAGTGAATGTCAAAGTGTACAGAGATGAGGTCAGCAAGAAGCCGACACAACATTTTTAGATGTTACTGCAGAAAGACTCAGACATAAAATCAGATTTAAGACCCTTTCTTCTTCTTTTTTTTTGGAACATAGTGAAGACAAACCTGAAGACTTAGAGGAATTATGGCACCATTAGGACCTTATCTAGATCAGGTCATCCTGCTATGATGGATGGTCATGTAAAGAGGAAGACTGTAAAGGAAAAACTACCAAGAGGCCAGCAGCAAGCTAAAAATAACTGAAGGACTGTATAGCAGAGTCTGTCCACAACATGCACACTTAGCAAGAGCTTTGTGTGTTCATAACACATCTGAGCTGACTGGTAGGACTACTTCTCATCAAAAACCACTTGTTAATATTGCAAGCATGTGGTTGATTCCCATGACAGGAAATGGATCTTGTGATCTGACCAAACAAAGGTAGAATGTTTTGATCTTAATTCCTAAAGGCAATGGCACATCGAGTAGCCTACAGGTCAAACAATGGCTACTGTAACACATGGTGGTGGTTGATAACACTGCACAGCTGGTGTGTAGGACAGAAGGGAGAGAGAATAGTTTAAGACACTGAGACCATTTCTGGTTTCTCCTGTAAAAAAAAAAAAGAACATATTTTTATTGTCGCTGAAAAAGAAATATCCTAAATTCACATATGCAGAAAAGCAAAAGGTGTTTTTCCTGTATAATAACAGAAAAAAACCCATCAAATCTGAGAAGTAAAATACATTTAAAGTCATATTTTTACTGGAAAAAGTAGTCTGTAGACATTTAAAAAAATCTATCAAATGAAAACAAAATATTTAAAGGTACAGTGTGGAGTTTTTCGTGGTGAGGTTCTAGATTGAAACCGATTGAAACCACTCACCCCTCCCTTTCGGAGAAATGCACAAGCTACGGTGGCCTCCAGGGACAAGAAGCTAATTGAAAAGGTTTTGGTTGCAAACTTCTCACAAACGACTCAAACAAAATGTTGGCGGGCAAAAACAAACACTCTCTTGTTCTACGTTTTCCTACCTGTGCATTTCTGGCGGCGCCCACTAAATGTAAAAACGCGAAAGGCCCGTTCTAGAGACAGGTTTGTCCGCTGCTGTAGCTGCAAGATGGCGGCCTCCATGGAGGGAGACCCGCTCCCCATGTAGATAAAAAACAACTCATTCTAAGGTAATAAAAACACAATAATTCTTATTTTGAATGGATTATATACTAATTAAAAAACACTAATGAATATTATATTCAATTTTTGCCAAGTCAGGCAGCTAAATACTACACACTGGACCTTTAAGGGTACTGGTATCGTAGTTTTTTAAACAATACCCAGCCCTACTGATGGACATATCTGAGAGACATTGTGAAAATGTTATGAGGCAGCGCTAAAATAATATTCTGTTTGTGTCTGGTGTACCTTTTTAAAAAGAAAACAAACCACAGATTATGCTGAACGTAGCATTTTAGAAGGTGTGTGTGTTTGAACCGGTAGTAGATGTAACTTTTCTTCTCAATGAACTCCATTCCACTGAGGTTTGGCCTCAGTGCTGTTTCACAAGTTGTTCAGGGTTTTTAAATATTAGTGTAGTGTGGTATTGTACTTTTCTTAAAGCTGGATCATAATCCACAGCTAAATAGCATTCACATGTTTGAATTAGGGCTGGGCGATGTGGAGAAAAACAAATTATATTTTTGATCAATTACTTTGATATTGAGGCAATATTGTAGGATTGACTTATTGGTGCTTTCACAAAATATTTAGACAATGAGATTTTTTGATAAATAAATAAATAACTAGAACAGTCTAGTAAGTTCAGAAAATGACATCACTTTACTGTAATTCAGCCTTTAAAACCAGGAAAAGAAAACACTTGTCAAATTATGAAATCCAAAAACTAAGACGATATCTCGTCTCCCAGCCCTAATTTGAATATCACCTTTTATTAATTCAACAGAAGAAAGGAATATGGACTAAACCAGGAATATTGTCTTTTTGAAGTATATTTATTCTGAGTTGTTTATAAATTAGGATGAAACGGATATAGAGTTCATCAAAAACACACAGGAACAAGATTCACAAAGCATTTTGAATTCATTGTCAAATCCAGTGTCATGTTTGTACCAACATTTTTTTTTTAAATAAATTGTCGCAATACAATAAATACTTTTGTTGATTTGAATTGCAGTAGAAAAATCAGCAGCTTTATGACTCGTGTCTGATATGCATGTATTGTAACATATACTAGGCCTGCAGTACTTTATGTACTCTTAAACTAATGTGGTAAAAATAAATAATGCAAATCTAAATTCCTCTCTTAGACCACCAATCTGCAGGAACGTTTGTATTAAAGGGGACATATTATGCTAATTTTCAGGTTCATACTTTTGCTATTTTGGGTTTCTACTAGAACATGTTTTCATGCTTTAATGTTCAAAAAACGCATTCTTTTTTATGAATATACCTGTATTCACACTCTGTTTTAGCGCCTGTCTCTTTAAGCCCCCCTCCCGAAAAAAACCCAGTCTGCTCTGATTGGTCAGTGTTTCCAGGTCTTCCGCATCTGCGCTCTCGTTGTTTCTGCACCGTCATTGCAGCCGGGGAATGACTGTAACGACACTTTAGCAGCACTTTCTACCTGTATATACAGTATATAGTATAGTTGTGACATCACAACTTTACGGAAATCCTGACGGCTTGTTTAAAGGCACAGTGCATTTGCTGTGTGCATTTGTCTGTATATTGAGCACTTTGATACTTTTATAATCAAAAAAGGAATAGAAATCTCACTTTTTACACAATGGCACGTTTATACGTGTGTGCATTCTTCTGTTCAAAAGTGGCCAATAGAAGTATTTTGGCCTTTTTGTTTTTTTGTTTGAATAATTCATCCATTCAGCTGATTTCACGCACAGCTACAGTTAGCAATTATACGAGTAGAAGACACAGTTTTAATATATTTAATTGGTAATTGCAGAACTCATTCACAAAACGTCTACTAATTATAGCATCAAGCTTCCATGCACAAAGCCGTAATTATTATTACACTTCAAAGCGGATAGTCTACATTAATATTGAAGATTTATTTCAAAATGCTTCATACAGTGTCTTATCTGCAAACATGTTGCCGTTTCATAAGCAAAGGTCTTTACATAAATTCCAACAGTTGTTTTTATTAGTGATAACTTTTTCTGAGTGAATATTTAACTTAAATAAACTTTCTGAATTCAGATAACACTGTTAGTAGTTCATGGCATACAACAATGTACATTCATAGTAACGCTAGTTTGTAAAGATGCTATGCACTGTATTCTGATAGCATTTATTGTATCTTTTGGCATCGTAACGTGGCCATCCGATCAGACGTGTCCGTCCGACAGATTTAGATGTCCTTGCCGCACTCTGGGCACAGGATATCATCACGTTCAGTGAGGAAGCCACGGCCGACCAGAGACACGGAGCACTTCTTACAGTTGAAGCAGTCGTTGTGCCACTGGCGCTCCTCGAAGGAAATGTACTTGCTGCCTCCGAGGCCTAAACGTGAACAACAAACCAAGTCAAAACAGAGAAACATTTCATAAGCAATCACAAAAAAACACACAAAAAAAAGATGGAAGTAGCGGCACTCAAAAAGTGAGTGCATTTATACTCAAATGCACTCACTGTTAATGCACATTTGATTTATATATTTACTTTTTACATGTTATTATTTTAATGTTTACGCAAACAAAAAGTGCATAGTGCTGCGAATTGTATTTGTGTTTTGTTTTTTTAATTTTAGTGTGACATACCAGTAGTTTTTTTTTAACATTTTCATATCAAATTGCATAGTTTTAATTGGAAAGTGTAAAACTTAAGAAAAAGCTGGCATGATTCTTTGTGGATAAACTCAGTTTTACAGATTTGTTGATTAAATCAACTAATCGATTAGTCGACTAATTTCTTTAGTCGAGGGCAGCCCTAGCTTCTGCCCAATGTCTGCGGTCGCTGTGTATCATTAAGATTTGTCACTGGTTGTAAGCATCTTACCCACCATTGTACCTCATATGTAAAATCTGACTGGCTGTCTTTATATGTACGCAGGCGTGTGCACTGGATGAGTTTTATTTATAAAACTCTCCTTGGTAGGATTCCTTCTTACAGATCTCCTCAGAAGCTAAAGCCATTATGGCCTGCGCTCACATGATGCTTTATTGTTCACACCGAGTTAGCAAAGAGCTTTTATGATGTGATTTTTATGATGTGTTTTTTCATATTGCTCTTTCGTCTTTTTACATGTTGTTTTGTACTCGGTTTCTAATCCTGTGATTTGTTTTATGACGTGCTGCTGCTCTCTTGGCCAGGTGAGAGATATCCTTGATCTCAATGGGTTAAATAACCTGGTTAAATAAAGGTTAAATTAAAAAGATTCAGGGAGACCAATAAACTGTGATTACCGCTAATGGGGGTGGTGCAGGAGGCACACTTCTTGGCATAAAGGTTGCAGAAGCAGTTGAGACAATAAGCAAAGTCGTCTCTGGAGGTGAACCTCTGGCCAGACAGCTGCTGCTTGCAGCTGGTGCACAGGAAGCAGTCCTTGTGCCAGGGCTGCTCACGGTAGGTCACCCCGCCGGTGGTGATGGGCTAATAAGAGGAACAACAGTATTATATCGTCACATGTTTCTGTTGCACATACATGTGTAATCATTGTTCTTTGAGTGAAGGTGGAGAATATAGTCACAGTTCCACTTTTTACCTTTGGTAACCCTTATAAAGTGTAGGCCTACCATACAGGTACCCAAACCCTAGATCTGTTTTGCGTTTCCACCGCAGGCAGTACTACTGAATGTAAGTGAAATTGTAGGCGGGGTTACCAATCGTGTTTCTAGCTCCGCCTTTTAGTACCGGATCAGTGTACTAGGTACCTCAACAGTTACCTTGTGAGACAGCTGGACTCGGTTGCACAAATCCATCTTGCCAGGC
>JAOVVB010130461.1:0-12290 GCA_028570985.1 Heterobranchus longifilis | reverse complement strand
AGCACAACAAGAGTTTCAGCACCATTTACATTGTGCCAATTGTCAAAAACCTAATTTTACCAATGGCCTGTAAAATGTAGAACATTAGTGTGTGTGTGTGTGTGTGTGTGTGTGCGTGCGTGCGTGCGTGCGTGCGTGCGTGCGTGCGTGCGTGTGTGTTTGTGCGTGTGAATGACTGAATTCCACATTTGAGTTGACTATAGTCGAGTCCCGTTGTCTGATCGTAATGATCTCCTGTGGTCTCCCGTGTGTTGCTCTGGGATTAGCGTGGTAATCATGGAACATGTTGACACACACTGTTAGTCAGATTGATGTGTTTGTTTGAGTTGGTGCAGAGCTACACACAGCTTCACACACCGACCGACTGCATTAGCCACTTGCTACTAATCTGAGACTTAATGGCTTTCCCCAACGATGTTGTTCCCATGCACAATGTTTTATTCAAATGCTTGCTGGGTCCATTTGTAAAGTGTTGAGATCTATCACTGTTACTTTCCCTTACACAAACGCTCTGTCCAAATCAATGTAGCCGCGTCTGAAGAGGTACTTTATCACCAGCAATTATTCTCCAAGTAATACCCTCTCTCGTCTGTCTCGGACCAGGCAAATGGGACAAGTCAGAGTTTCAGATTCAATGAATATTGATGCAGCCCCTAAGGCCAATGTTGACATATGTACATGTGTGTGTAAATGTGTCCAAAGAAGAGGACAAAGAGGATCAGCTGGTGGACTGGTTTGTGAATTCTGAAATGATGCAAACAGCCACAGGAAAGAAGCAGTGTCTTAATCCCCATTTTTTCCCAGTTGCTACAATTTTGAGAATGTACATGCTTAAATGTCATGCGCATATATCAAAGGCTGCAATTGTTGTTCTCGGAGGGATTCTAGATTTGACCACATCTGTATACAGACACGGCGTCAAAGTTAAAGGTTTGCTCACGCCTTGGATAAAATATATCTTTGACCTTACTCTAGCCAAATAACCAAAGGCACATGATGTAATATGCGTATGCAGTAGGGCTAGCTATCGGTGGTATCGACCGAAATAACCCAGTTACCAAGTAGTATCGAAACTTCTCCAGTCAAACGATACCTGCATTCAATCCCTTTGGTATCCAGATGTAGAAAAAAAAAAACTATTTATGTAGTTTTGCTCGCAGCCAATCACAGATTGGCCCACTACTGCGGCAGCTACAACCCACACAGTCTGTAGTGTGGTGAAGTCCAGCGTGGTATATTTCATGGAGACGGCAGTTCAGCATGCCGAGATGCCATTCAAAACATTCAAAAAGTATTGAATGAAGTAGAAAAAAAAAGCTATCAAATGAAGTACTCTATTGGTATTGGTATCACTTTAAGTGTGCTGGTATTGGTACTAGTATCATCTTTTTTTTTTAAAACAATACCCAGTCCTAGTATGCAGTTTGCATGTCACTGTGCATGTGCAGGCCACTGACACTGTGATGGAAAGCCTTGGTGATGCTGCAGACAGTGTGCGTTTGTACGCTAGCTGCTGCTCCACTGCTGCTAAAAGGACAGACAGATGTGACGCTACGGTGACGACGACAACAAACCATTATGTAGCCTTTCCTGTTTCTTCCTTGCGTGCTGCACACACACGCCTCACGCCCACCCCCTTTACTCTCATCTCTCTCCTTCTCTCTCCGTCCTGCTATCAGAGTCTCAGACTGCGGCAGCGCAGGGCAGTGAGACGGAAAATACAGTGATTGTTTCTGACGAAAATAGAGGGGGGCTCAGTGAGAGGGAGACGCTAAAAGAGAGCAGGAGAAAGAGAGGGGATGACAGAGAGAATGGAGGAAAGGTGGAGAAAGCGACAGAGCATTAGCGCAGACCATTTCTAAGGTCACTGTGTGGCTACACAGGCTCAGGGGAGACTTAGAGAGTAACAGCTCCACTGAGAACTCCTGATTTTGTGTTTATTTGTGAGTGAGCGGGTAGGAGAAAGGAAAGGAGGGAAAGAGAAAAAGGAGAGAAAAGGGGAGAGACGGAGAGCGAGTGCTAGGCTATAGAGTCTAAGAGTCTCACCTTGTTCTGCACCATGCACACACAGCTCCCCAGCTGTCATCCAGCTCCGCTCTCTTTCTCCATCACCGGACATGCATCATTCATGAGCAGGGACTTATTTGCCTGCGTCATCTCCTCGCATAACTGTCAATAACTTTTTCTGGCTCTGGCTTCACCTTTACTCAGGCAGCAGGGTGCACTGGATGCACAGCAAATGTTCGATGATAAATAGCTTCTTCTTTTTTTTTTTTTTTTCTCCAAACTGCAGGGCACTGCTTTAACACTCAACAGGACTACAGCGGCTCAAGATTGAGCTGTTCTCCATTAGCAGTTGTGGCACTGACAAAAATGATTGATATAGAAAGCTTTTCAAAGGATTAAATACAAGTAAAATCTATGCTTGTCATAATGACAATATATCTAAAAACTGATTCTGCTATATATTTAGAGGCATTTCATGGATGCAGGGTTTTTTTTTTTTTTTTTATTAAAACACAGCCTTTTGGAAAAGACCACTTTAATATTCATCATAGCTGTTGCATGAAAGAGAGAGAGCAACCACATGTAGAGAGTGTAATATGAAAGAGTAATTATCTAAGAACTGCCGTGTCCTGCCCCCAGCACCCCTTTTGCCCAGCCTGTGCTCTTCCCTGAGTGCCTGTGTCGCAGCCTGCTGCGAGGCTGCCTGCTGCGAAGGTCACCCTCCCTGCAGCGATGGATTACACAGGCGCGCACAGTCAGGCAGAATACGATATTGCCCTTGAGGGGAGGTCTGAGGCCCTGGCTGGCAGAGACGAGCCCTCTGGAACTTCTGGACCCCACTGGGACCAGCCGGTATGATAATGTTGCTACTTCTAATCACGTGCTGAACAGTAGAAGGGTAGAAAGGAGCAAAACAGGCGCACGGCAACAAGACATATGAAGATGTAAAAGTCATTGGATTTAAGATGATGATCCTGATCTATATTATTTATCTGTCTATTATCTAACCATTTATCATGGTGAAGGTAAAAAAGTAGGGCTGCCCCTGATTAAAGATTTTCCTGGTCAACCAATAGTTGTTAGTTCAAGCCATTAGTCGACTAGCGGTTTGTGATTTTATTATATAATAGTATTTAAATACACATTTAATTTACAAGTGCATGCACGAAGGGAGCCGCCTGGAGAAAAACCAGCAAGCAGACTGAACATTTATTAGCCTAGTAACATGTTTTATAGATGATAAGTCATGTTTGTGGTCCACGGATGACAGTCATCCTTCACCCTCTCAAAATGATCCCACACTGTGGATTTCCTGACCAATAGTGAACCACAGGGACCAGCTGCAAATGCCTGACTGAGTGACTTCCTGTGTCCGTCATTTCAAATTAAAAGCCCTTGTTGTATGTAGCTAACATATTCTAACAACTCCCACCATCCCTAAACGGACTTTCTTCTTCTTACATTTCATGACTTCCTGCTTGGCGCACTAGAAACTTCTGCCGACGGAGCCGGCTACATCCGGTTTAGCGCTCTGGCTAATTTGAATCCGGATTAAATAAGTAAATAATATTGCGGCTCTTCTAGACTTTCGAAATGTTATCAAGACAAATCGTTCAAATCCTGATAGTGAAACGAGTCATTTTGCGGAGGTTGTGACGCAGAAAAACACAGATCCACAGATTTATAGACGTCTCTTTCGCCATGTAAGTCAATGGGAAAAAGTCTTATTGGGCCAGAGGGCATCACATGTTGTAATACCACAGTTTGGCCACTATGTCAAATTGGCTTCAAACCCCGGCGCTCTTCCTGGGGGCTTGGGCCAGCCTCCAAGAAAAACAACAGACATCAGTGTGCTACAACTACGTGTCCGTGTCTGCTGGATGCTCACCACCAAAGTGTGTGAAAAGAAAGAAACCCTCAAGTATCTGAACAGCATTGATAGGTCAACAACAGCCCCTAGATGAGTCACAACACTCCCAGCAGGCACAAGAGGGAATCTAATCCCGTAGTCTTCATCAGGTGATATCAAAGAGCCTTCAAAAGAGCATTCTTCACTCTGTGTTCTAGTCTGGATTCAAAGGGAGGGGATGGCACCTTTTATCCTGCAAAATGGTGCAACGAGGGTCAGTTTTCCTTTTGAGTGGGACAGGAGCCATTTGACAACGGCTCTCTCTGGAGTCCTGCCACTGTTTAGAGGTCGGAAGAGACGAAACAATATAGGCTCGCACATACACACAGAAACACTTGGCAGATCCCGATGTCCTTTGCTGGCTCGGCTCTCCCTGCTGTGACCTTAATTTGTTCTGTCTTGAGTATGAGTGCCCACCGGGCAGCTGATGCACCTCGAGGGAACAAACTGACAGAATGTGTGAGCATTATGCACATGTGGGTTTGAGCATATGTGGCAGAAAGACTGAGATAGAAATAGGAGTGTAGATCTCGGTCGTTTGGTGTAAGGTTGTCAGAAAACTCAATCCGACCTGTCAGTCTTTTTCTGGTTTTGACTTTCCGCTAAAATTGAACATGTTTAATAATATCATATGTTTTTAGTCTTGGCTTATGCAAATAAGTTCAACAAGCAGCAAACTGGACAGACAGTAAACATGGAGAGGGCTCAGAGGTGGCGCAAGAATGTGAACAAGTCTTGTTTTGTTTTTTTTTAAAAAGGAGGAGAACTAGTGGAGTTGTGGAGTTTTTAATTCAGCATGTATCTGATCCACCAACCAGCATTTATTTTAGTGAGAAATCTAAATTCCCATGGTCCTCCAACAGAGGCTGCTAAGAGTTGAGGCGACAAAAATCCAAGATGTCAAGTTTGTACAGAAATACAGTTTATCTTTATGGATTATATTGATGCAGAATTGACAAGAATACTGTCTGCACACGATGAATTTTGTCTTGTGTTTCTCTCCATCTCTGCACTGTAGCTTAAGGATTTATTAATATGTGACATTTCTTACGTGATATTTTCCACCTGGAGCAGGATGGGCAATAATATCGAAAGGAATCTCGTTGTAGTCTCGCAAATAGTGACCCTGCAAGATCCCCAGTCTTTGCAAAATCTTATAGACTAAAAACTCACACTATCTTTAGATGCGAGAGTGTGTCACACATGAATCTTTTAAGAGTATTTTCCAAGGCTTCTAGTGGAAGGCATAAGTGTGCATGTGGTGTGAGTCTCAGGTGAGCATGCGGCTATGTGCACAGGTTTAAGCAGAGGAGACAGGCCGGGGAGAAGCCGAGGCTGAAAGCACTGGACGCAGGGCCACCAATAAACGCAAAAGAACACAAGCTGTCTCCCTGCCGGCTAATCCTCTAATGAAGATTTGTGGCGGTGGCTGGCTGGTGATTATTGGCCCAGCACAGAGACAAAAAACATCTTCAGTGCTACTGTAAATACAATCTCTCATATTTACGCAAGCCATCACGGGTACAAATGAGAAAATTTAGAACGGAGGCAGAAAACACGGCTGTTACAATGTATATATGAGCTGGCTGCTGCTGTGCTCTGACACACTGTCATGCCCCTGATGCTGCTTTAATAAGCAATCCCATTACAAGCCCAAACATTAACCGACATTATTCAGATGTGAAGAATGCATTGTGAAGCCGCTTATGTTTATGCCGTTATTTCTGTCTCATCGGGCCAATTGCACCGATCCCGACTATGCTAATTTTATGGAAATGCTCGCTTCCATTCTTCCTCTCTGCCTCCCATGTGTTACATTTCATCAGTGCTCTTTTGAACCACATTACCAGCCACTGTCTGAGTTTCAGTGTTAGCTGAGAGCTGTGTTAAAGCAGTTCATCCATCCGTGTATCCCAGTGTACGGACTTTACTGCATTAGGAGACACTGACACTGCATGGGGGATTGGAAATTCAGTCTCGGCTACAATCAGCGCTGCTGCTGTTCGTCACATTTGTCAGGGTTATTTTTAAAACATATTCTACAAATTATTGAATACATGCCCTAAAATGTAATTTGTAACATATTGCATTAGATTACTCAAATTATAAGATATTCTAAATACTTTGGATTTTCTTTTTTTTTTTTTTTAATACTTCAAAATGGTCTTGCTGAGTTAATTTATCTGGCTCTTATATTTCCAAAAACACATTCCTGACAGTGTGGCTGCGTGTCTCCTCTGCCATTGTTGCCATTGTTGCACTTTTATTTTTTAATCTGTTTATGGGAAATGCGTGCCTCATATGAATTTTAGAGCAAGTGAAACACAAACAAACTGGAAGGGCACTCAGAGAGAGAGAGAGAGAGAGAGCAGACCTCCGGCAAGGCCATGCCCTATCTTGCAGTGCTAATGAAAGCGAAAAAATAATTTGTGCATCCACCCCGTAATTTGGATCCCCTCCCAAATTTAATGGGTTCTTCCTTGGCCCATGCTACACCCTTCTACCAGGGGTCATGAAAATAGGCAGTAGTTTTTTTTTCTGTAATCCTGCTGACAAATAGACAAACAAACCAGACTGAAAACATAACCTCCTTGACGGAGGTAATACAATAATCCCTTCAAGTAATCTATTTTTTAAAGACTGTAACTGTTCAGATTACCACCAATTTAGACTGTAGTAGAATATTGTACATCATTTGTATTTTACCTGGCAACAAGATATACAAACATAGTAACATACTGTAAATGGATGACCTCACATACCACATTACCCCTGTGTCCCTTACAGCCTCCTAATCCACACCTCTGGCACCTCACCCTCCTGTCCTGATCCTCCCTTTCTCCTCCCCCACCTCTCCCCCCGGGCAGGTGCTGTGGTGCAGGTCCTGGCAGAGCCCCTTCTCTCTCTCTCTCTCTCTCTCTCTCTCTCTCTCTCTCTCTCTCTCTCTCTCTCTCTGAGGGGTAGGGCCGCTTGTTCAGGGAGCAACTTGTGTGCAGACAGGTGTGCATACCAGACGCCAGCACTAAGCCCTGCGCCACGCGGATCCCATAACTACCTGCTAGCGAGGCTTCCCCGGCTCTCATCCAACGCTGAACTAAACCTTCTCCAAAGAGCCCTTGTGTTATAGCTGTATAGCTACAGTACATGTCAATGGGCAAGACGCCACAGAAGGCAGGTCTGAGCGCAACCTACCGCCACCTTTTTTTAATTTTTTTTTTTAATCACCAAGCTTTTCTGCATCCCCTCAGCCACTATACACACACCATTAAAACACACTGCAACAGATTTAGTTGGCAGGGTGGGGGGGGGAAGCGTTGAGGGGTGGAGATTTAAGCTATTTTGAGCTGTTCTTGTAACATTAAGGATTAAAAGCTAGCTCAAGGCTTCTTGGAAGCAAAAGCTCGTACTATTCATTCAGTCTGCGCGCCTGGCTGACCCGGTGGTAGTAAGGTGAGAGCTGCTTGGACGGATGAGGTCACAGAGTGAGGAGATGTCCTTGTGGCGATAAGTGAAGTTCACGCAGGGCTGCAGGGTGACATTCCCAACAGTGTGTCAGATATACTGCTCACATTTCCCCCTTTGCATGAGTCAGACGATACAGAGAGACTAACAGCTCAATGCGTTGCTGTTGGAAGGAAGCATCTATTCCTCCCCGCAGGCCCAGCTTCAACCGAAAGATCGTCACCCCAGCCCGTATCCAGGCTTTCTCATCTCGCTGTTTGCTCATTTCCTCCCTGCTTTTATCCCTTCAATGCTCCCTTAAGTCTCTCCTCCTCCTACACTACTCCCTCAATTCTGCTCTCCCATTCTTTGGTTGCTTCATCAACTTCCTCCTCCTCCTTCCCGGTAGCTTCCTCCTCTCTCCCCGTGCCCCTATGAATTGACCTTGCTGCATCTCAAGGAGAATTGATTTCTCTTTTGGTCTTTGTGTGAAACCCAACAGCACTCGGAGGAATTTCCTCTTCCCCCCCCCCCCAGAGCTGGATGGAGCTAATTCTCTTTCATGAGGACACTTTTCACTCCATTTTCTCTCTCTCTGTCTCTCTCTGTCTCTCTCTCTCCCTCCTCCTCCTCCTCTTCTACCCCTCTTCTCTTCTTCTGAGCACACAGAAATAGAGCAGGCATGATTAATGCAACATCTATCGACGCCAAACGTTAGCTTTGCTCAAGCTTTTTTATGCTTTGCCGCTGTTTGGGAAATTGTTATTCATGCACCCGCCAACGCCGTTACTGAATTATCACAACAGCTGATCAATAAAACAGTTTGACTTTTTACATTTGATGAGCAGGAAAGGGATGGATTTGACTTTGACTGAACATGCACCGCTTATGTTTTCATAAATCTGACATATAGCATTGCAAAGCATTCTGCTATTTCGAGCCCTGCAGCAGCAGATTATTGCATTTAATAAAAAAAAATATATAAAATGCCACGGGTGATTTGAAGCTATAGCTGATATGTTTTTTCATATCTCTACAGTGCACCTGCACTTATACAACATGTGCCATTCCAAACATGATTATGTCTGTATACATTGTTGGTCTCTGGTCTATATTTGAGTCAGTAGCGATATTTTAGTACCAGTGGTGGTATAAAATCAGCCTTTTAACACGGTTATGTCACTGCCTTAACTGTCTCACTCTCTAAAATGCCTTTCTGTTATAATGAGATGAGGAAGAGAAGGTTGTGCACTGTTGAAGAAATTATTCTGAAGTATTAGAGGACATGATGTGATGAATTGAATCTCTTTACTTCGTGCAGCATGGAGAGAAGACCCACACATGGTTGTTCTCTGAAAAGACTCTCAGAGGGCCTTCCCTTATATATCATAAAGTATTTAAAAGAGCAGTTGCTGACCTCGTGACAAGGTTGATTCACTCAGTCATCCATTCATCATGTATCCAGTATCTTCCTCCATACAGCGGCTCTTTAATGTTAACTCTCAGCTGACAACCTCACAACTTAAACACACAGAATCATCGCTTTCACCAAAAAAAACCCCCAAAAAACAAGGGATGCACCGATTTATTGGCTGAACATCTGGATATCGACTAATATTCGCCTTGTTGACTGCAAATGGTATATTGGAAAATAAGATGACATTGGCAGTGGCAGTGGCTGATATTTATCTGTTGTGTTGCATCAGTTTTGGACTGACTAAATGTTGTGTTAAAAGGTTAAAAAGTGCAAAAATCGAAATGAAAACACGTGCAGGTGATACGCCATCCACAGGATGAGATGTTAGCAGCAGATTGTTGTAGTGTTCTGTATAAAGTGGCTAGTGTGTGCGGATACGTTTGTATAGAAAATACATTTGAAAATGTAATAACAAAGCCAGGCTTCTGGTCTCTAGAGTCTAGACTTTCATCAGGGCAAATGTTTGACACAAGGTAATCCAACACCTGTGTGGGCACAGGTGCTATGTCATGGTAGTACACATGGGAAATAAACTCATTTGTAGTTCCCAAGGTCTAAATAGTCCTAAAGAAAAACGTCACACTCCATGAACTTTAGGCATGCTTACAGTGTAAGCATTGCAAAGAACATCATCAGGAAAGTAGATGACAACATTCAACGCGATGAAGGCGACAGCGCTTCTTTGCAAACACTAGAGAGCCGCAATGTGAAGAATCATCTGTGCCTCTTTCCACTTTGTGATCAGAGTGACTGTTGAAGCATACAGAACATTTTCCAGGCTTCAACTCCCAGGTGTCTTGTAGCCCCGGGATTCCCAGTAAGTAGTCAGCCGGGCTGCCTTGGTGAATGCACTAATGTGACACCATAATCACGCACAGGTGCATTTCTGCGCTTCACAGAGCAACAGCAGCGGCCTGTCGGGGGGGCGGCAGGTGCCGTCGCTGGTGTGTGTCGCGTAAACTGTAAATCTTTTTTATTC
Source organism: Heterobranchus longifilis (assembly GCA_028570985.1). NCBI lineage: Eukaryota > Metazoa > Chordata > Actinopteri > Siluriformes > Clariidae > Heterobranchus > Heterobranchus longifilis. Next base: position 2,477 of record JAOVVB010130461.1, on the reverse strand, counting down.
AAGCGCGTGCAAGTGCTGCATCATGTTTACTCTCAGCGTGTGTTTTGAGTACGACCTCATCACTGTAATTCACGAAATGAAACCGCGCGTGCCCTTGCGCCGTTCTGGCCTTTACTTTCAGTGAATGGTGTCTGACAGAGGGCACTGCAGTGAGGCCAATGAAGCAGTGGGAGTCAGAGCAGAACAGACACCTCCACCTCCCTCCGCTCCGCAGTGTTACACACGCTGATGGCCGCAGATGCACTCACGGACACAATGGGTTGCCTTCCCACCAGTCCAATAACAGGCCTATTCATTAGAGTCTCTTACAGACGGTATTGACAACCTGCTGACACACAGTCACTCCAGCATAAACAAATGGAGCAATAGAGAACATCCAAGGAGGGAGGAGAAGAAGGGAAGAGACCTGTTATAGTGGCTTTTTGACTGAGGAGTCCTCTCAGCAAACCAGGACTGATACCATTTTTTCCGCGAGAAAACGAGTGTGCCTTTCTGTCTTTTTTTTTTCTGGTGTACTGTGTCAAGATGTCAAGAATGCCCCAGAAAACCGGGTTAGTAAACAGTAGAAAGCAGCACGGAGGCAAGGTAAAATGTTACAGTGGTGTATGTTGTTTTTTTTTTTATATCTGTTACTTATTCATAGGAATGCCTCGGTGAGTAAATTTTTACACCGGTTAATAAACTTGTAACAACACCGGTGTTACCAGTTAACCCGTAAACGCACCAGCTGCCGGGTTCAAACGCGAGGCAGAAGTGCCCCTTGGCGCTGCCCGCTTCCCCTCAGCGCCCATGTTAACCATAGACTGTATATACATATATAAATATGATGACGGACAAGTTATATGCACACAGCCAATTGGTCTGTCCAGACCACAGCGGCACGGAGCTCCACGGTCGACTCGCATTCTAGTTTCTGGTCTGTTTTTCTCTGTGAGCCGCAAGTGAATCTTGCAAGAAAACGCACTGATAATCTATTCTAAACGATTTAGATATATGGTATAAATGATGTGATTCTTCACTTTTCACTTTGACACTAACTCTTCTGACATCATCTTGTTGTGAAATGAAAGTCAAAGTAAAATCTGACTCCTCTGTGCTGCTGCTGTACAGAGCAGACACAAGGTGGGAGCTGATATGCAAAAATAAACTAAATGTGTTTTATTTCTATTAAAAAAAAACAAGCGGTGAGCCCCAATACCGCTGCAAGTCTACTTATTAAGTCCCTCTTTCAAACTCGGTGCTGACTAATTTGGATGGACGGAATTTATGGCTGACGTGACAAAAAGTTGCAGAAGTTGCCAATGGAGTCGATAGAGAGCATCACGCCGGAAAAGGGATGAAAATTAGCAAAGTCCACCCGGTTGTCATGATTGCATCAGTGCCGATCAGAGCTAGAGCCGATAAATACACGTGACTACTGCAGAGCCGATTTTAACCTTTCCCACGAAAGACAAAAGCCAGATGTTAGTGGGTGTTTTGGACAGTGGGGGGGGAAAGGGATTAGAGAAAGAAGGTGTGCTTTTACCTATCCACATATAGACCCACATCATCTCTCACACACAGTGCAGACTCCCTTCAGACGAGTGTCACATTAATCTTGCATCCTAGGTCACTCCTGAGATATGTGGCCTATTCTAATTACGATTATGGGAATAAGTCTTCCTCGATGAGAGCTGTGCCCCATAGACGGGCTACTGAAAGGTGCCTTGGGTCAAGTGCAGAGAACTATCTCATCATCACACAGCAATATCACAGCCATCCCCCCACTTGCCCGAAAAAATATTCCCACTGAATGGAAACGGGATATTCTGCACAACCACAACATGGTGAAATTTGAATCCATTGGCCAGTGTAAAGAGTGTGCATTCAAATTTAACTAAAATAACATTGATTTAGCATCCAGAGGTTATGAAAGTTTATATCTCTAGTATTGCCAAAGCATGAAGAAGCAGCCATGCACAGTTTATTCAGCATGTTTCACTGCAGAATTTTCAAGTTTCCGCTGCACGAAAGCGTTCCAGTTATATCTTGGATATGCAAAGAAGCCTGACGGAACAAACTGTGCCATGCATACCAAATATCTGGCTCATTAAGGAGTTATAATTACTGTGTCACTTTGACATAAACAAAGAGAGCAGAGCATTCATGGGGAAAATGGGGGTTAAAAAAAGTGCTGATGTGCTCAAAGACGTGTTCTCCGGTGTCTCTTTGAGCTGACCTGTGGAAGCAGGTGAGTGTGTGCGGGCTGGGAGGGGGGGGGGGGAGCTTGGTGAATGGAATGAGCAATAGCTATGCAGACAGGTCAACAGAGAGACAGATTTTATGAAGACAGATGAGGCCAGAGTGTGCACACGAACACAAAGACAAAGAGACGGATAGACTGCGTGGCCCTGAGCTCAGGAGGTCGCGCTCTGACTCTAACAGACGAGACAGACGAGACGTAAAACATCCAAACATGAAGTGACTAAAAAACTTTG
>JAOVVB010130446.1:0-12290 GCA_028570985.1 Heterobranchus longifilis | reverse complement strand
GCAGGAGAAGCAAGAGAGTTTAAAAGACCCACAGCTGGACGACAGAGAAATGGACAGACATGAAGTCGGAGCATGGTATGGACTCTGGCAGTGTTGCAAACGAAAATGTCAACAGAAGAGTTACAGAGCAGAAAACCTCATTCAGCTGCGCTCATTTTATGCATCAGTGCTGAGGAGAGGACGTACTCTTCTTTTCTTTTTCATTTTTAAATCAATATTTTATGTCAAATTATTGATTTTTGAGTAAGTAGCTGTGTAATAAGCGGGATAATGCAGAATGAACTGGTCATTATTGAAAATAGATGCCCTTCAGGGTGATGTAGGACCCCTCCTCTGCATGTCGTTCTATTTTCAATAATGACCAGTTCATTCTGCATTATCCCTTATATCATATATCACATATCATATATCGTATACATCATTTGGTCCAGTTCCAGACTGACCTGTGCCGCGGGACTTGAATGGCTGTTTGAAGAAGACCACCACTCCGTACACGTTGACTACACATCCAATCGTCAGGTCGCTCAGTCGGACGTACGTGTGTTTTGAAGCCTTGGTTGTCCTGGAAACCTGCGGAGAAACAACACAAAGTTAAATAGAGGGCACCAGCAGCTCAGATTAGCATGCTATGCTGCATGCCAGTGTTAACACACTAAAGGTAACACGCATTACCAAAGGATTACCTTTATTTGGCACACTTTTGACCGAAGCAGCTTACATTTTCACCCCTACTCAGTACCTTGGAAAATATCTAAAATAAAACTAGCGTTGCTGGCTGTACATGATGTGAAGCTTCATGTCACATCCATCGTCACAGTGTTATAACTGTGTGTATAACTGAGCTAACAGCTGCCAAACATACATGCTAACAAGCTAACTGTGTACGAACAGTGAGGTGAACGAGGAGATAGACAGACAAAGAAAATGTCCAAAAAAAACAACCTATATACCACAGTAGAAGAGGTGATGATGAGATCTAGAGTAGATCTACTCTAGATCTCATCTTCGTATCATCACTGCAGACTGATGAAGACAAACTGAGGACACAACTGATGTTTCAAACAATGAATAACTAATAATTATGTTTTCTGAGATTGACAGATTTTGTAATCTTGGCATTTAACTAAACAAATGTCACCTCTGATAAATGTTAAAGCTTAGGAAACGACTGATCAGAGCATCCGATAGTTTCCAGCGTCCTCTGTCTCTTTCAATGTTTCCTCAGTCAGATGTGATTTTCAGGAGAATAACAAAGATCTAAAAAAAAAAAAAATGAGCATATGCTCATAAAAGAGGAAACCAGAGAGAGACAGTCGGTCTAAAATATATTTTTACAATCATTTGTTCTACAGTGCAAACTCAAAGAGTCAGAATCATCTTTTAGAATCAAGACTTTAATCTTTGATCACAGGCTTCTCTTTTATTTATTCTTATTCTGTGAGTGTTATTCTGTCTGTTGTGTCTGATAATAATATTCTGATAAATATTACACACTTCCTGTCTCCTAAGTGGGCGTGGTCTCATTTCAAAGACGTCATCTGTGGATGAAAATTATATTTGCACAATTTATTTATATTTTATTTTTGCTAACATTAGATATTTACAGCCATATTTAGCATTAAAAAATGAGTGATCTGTGGCCATGGATGTATAATAAAACCTGGATACAGCAATCGAGGCGGAGCTCCGTTCATTCCTGTTAAAGCTGCTCAGTGGCGCATGAAGTCAGGAGACTTCTGCCGACAGAGCAGGCTACATGCAGTTTAGCGCTCTGGCTAACTTGAATGGGGAGTAAATAAAGAAATTGTGCGGCTCTTCTAGACATTCGAAATGTTATCAAACCAAAGGGATCGAATCCTGATAGTGAAAAGAGTCATTTTGCAGGGGTTGTGATGCCAAAAAAAAAATCAACAGATTTATAGACGCCTCTCATGTAAGTCAATGGGAAAAAGTCTTTTTGGGCCCCATAGCGTCACATAACAGCAGTTGTAATACCACCGATGGCCACTATGTAAAATTGGCTTCAACAGTCATCACACTTCCTGTGTGTGGCGATCGCAGACGTTAGCTTTGCTATGTTGCTAGATATTGCGGGAGTTTGCTGCTGAGGCAGGTCTCTAACAAACTTAATTTTCTCCTGATCCTGATGAAAAACGTCATTTTAGTGTCAATATGTTCGGGAGATATACGGCTTATGAAAACTGGGTCCAATATTTACTTTGATGACTAAGGAAGGGCGAAAGGATCGATCATAATCTGTGATCGCAGACTTCTCCCATTGGAATCAATACACTAAAGAGGCGGGGCTGTAACTAAACCCACGTGACACAGATACACCGTGACACAGTTGTACCATCTCAGTTTATCCATGGTCTCTGGTTTAACTATATTATTATTATTATTATATCTTTAACAGTAGCAAGAGATCATCTCTGCAGTGAGTTCACAGCTGTGTTCATTCTCATGCGTCTCTGCAGGCTGACAGTCAGACGGGCTTTAATCATGAAAGTCTGCTTAAAAATTCACTGAGGAACATGTCAGTTTCATTTCATCCTTTAAAAGCTTCCAGTCCCTGGACTGTGGACTGAAATACTAAAACATGTAATCTAATCATAACAGAGCATTTTGTTCTTGAAGCCTTTTTCTAGTAATACTACGACTTTATTCTCATAATATCATGACTTTTCTTCTCAAACCATTTCAACTTGTCTCTTAAAATGTACTTGTTCCGTGCTGATTTCTACATGCTCAAAGCATGTTATTGAAGTTTAAAGGTTTTGAGGGACTTGTATCAAACCGTGACAATCCTCCTCTCCACATCCTCCCCACCACAGAGTCACAGAGGTCTGGGGAGACCCTGATCCAGCCGGCCGCTGACATGAAGCGTCCTGACAGACACAAGACCTCCACAACTCACACACTCCAGCTAACCAGGGCTCTGACTCTGACCTCAGCGGAAACCGCAGCGCTCCTCTTGACAGCCGGCGGGGATCTGAGATCAGGAGGAGGCGGCGGGCGGGACACCTGAAGGACGTAAGACCGAGAGGAGACGTTACAGTGATGTGATGTCAGTGTACAGACACCACTGCTGCAGGAGGAAAAGCACAAAATGACAAGATGAGTGAGGAAGTGAGAAGAATGGAATAATATATGTAAAGTATCAACTGTCTCACATGAAAATAACTTTACCTCAGAATACATTAGAATTCAAGAAACTAGTACATTTCATTTAATACCACGTGTTTGAAATGATACGATATCCACATTCGATAGTATGCAAAGTACTGAAGCTATAAAAAACACATATCTACAAATCTGATTTACAACCCAAGGCTGCACAGATGAAACAACGGGGGAGAAAATCATGTGTTGGTATGTATTCAGTGACTTTGTTCTGCACTAGCACTGTGTGCAGGTTGTTAATTAAAAAATGAAAAAGGAAAAAAATATCCTATTTTGTAAGCCAAGGACTTTTTTCTTTTTGCCATGGTATCAAACACTTTCATATTAGTATTGTATTGAAGTTTAGACATTCTGGTGTCGTGACAAACCTATTACATACAGTAAATCTGGGCAAGACTTGTTTTTCAATATTGAAAAATCCAAATTTGGCAAACCTAAAAAACATTGATATATTGGAAATAAGGCTTTTGAGATTGCATGTGATAAAGGCAGGTAAAACATAAGAAGCATGAGAGATTCATCAGCAGGGAAACAAAGACGTGTCTCCAGGTGGACTTCCTGTCTGTCTGACTCTGACATACAGTGAGACACGGACGAAAATGAGCCATGCTCAATTTAGAGTTCAGGCACAAGATCTCATGCTCTAACAGACTGTTACAGCCTGCAGACTGAATTTACCCACACGTGCAATCGTTTCGTTTGTCTTTCTATATTTGTGAGGACCCTCAATGGTATAATGCTTTCCCTAGCCCCTGTGCCTAACACAAATCCTCGCCCTTACCCTAATTCTAGCCTCAACACGAAGTCTTAAAGGCAGAATAAGTAGGATTTGTCCGTTGCGGTTTGTAAACACAACATTCAAAGTTGGCCCCTCCTCCCTGGCTCAACAACACCAGAAGCGTACGTCGCCTGATCGCGGTTCACTGCAAATTCATTCTCGTTTGGGAACAAGCTTTGTCCGCTTGGCGTTTCCCATCGCTATATTTAAGTTTTTTCTGCAATGTGTTCGCCATTTTCATAGTTTCCTCTTGGATGCTTATGATCTTGCACCTGGTCGCTATGTTTTTATAGAGTCCAGTCCTCACACCGTGCGCTGTGGTTGGGGGCTACACACCCACTGTCCAAAGGCTGACGCCCAGAAACGTCCTCACAAAAACAGTCACGCACACACGCACGCACACAGACACGACTAACAAAGCTGTGATGCATTAGTTCACACAGACAGGATGAGCAGTGCCACCACCTCACTGAGGGTCACCTGATCATGATTCTGGGTGTCAGGGTTCAGGCACCAAATTATTCTTAAATTAAATACAACATACAAAACATTGGGAACCTTTGCGTGCGTGTGTGTGTGTGTATTTTTACATGTAAGGTTTCATGCCTGATGTCATGTTTTGTAACTTGGTTATGTGCACATAGGAAAACTGAAGTTAAAGGTTCAAGTTAACCTTTGAATTCATGCTAAAAATCACATATTTACTATGATACAATACTGTGGTATTACGAGAGCCCCCTTTTCAAGTGGTCTCGGTCTTGTTTTTTGATCCACACCAGAGTTTGATTGACAACTTTCACACCAGTTCAAACGCACCAGTTCTTTTCAACCAAACCAAACATGTCAGGTGTGAGAATAACCAAAGTGCAAATGAACTCTGCAAGACATATGGTACGTGTCCACAGCCTCCCAGCATTTGATGTTTGATGGGTGCGTCTGCATCCTGACACAGCAGTTGTCAATTTCTCTTCCATGACTATTGACCATCAAAGAAAACATACAGGCTACACCCTCCTACAACCGCGCTGCACCTACCGAAACTTTCTCTTATATTACGAAAAAAGGTCACCAAAATGTGTTTCTGAAAACAAAAACATGTGAGGCAAGAAATAAGCTATGCAGCTGCTGAATCTGTCTTCATTTTTCAGAAGTTTCCAGAGGCGGCGAGTCGCGTTGGACGCCCCTGATTTGCATAAAGTAGCCTAGAGCTCAACTTCATGCTCACCGCAGCGCTACCAGAATGCATTGCATGGCTGGTTACATAGACAATGAATGGGAAGCGTGGACATGTACCAATACACTGAGAAACAGCCTATTTATATTTGCATACACACACTGTGCATATTACAGTACTTAAATTAGCAAAAGTCCTCACATAAACGCAGGCGTCGTCTCCCGACAGCAGCAGGTTACAGGGGTGCAGCTTGTCCTTATGAACTGTGGGATTTTTGCCCACAGTGAAGCCAGAGGCCACGACCACATCCTGCAGGAAAACACAAACAAGCAGAGAGAGAGATCAGGAATTAAAACGGGGAGCAAAGAGAGATAAATATGCGTCCTTCTTCCCAGAGGGAGGACAGATTGGAGCAGCAGATGTTGCATCCCTGGAGACGTTAAGACGTCACAACAAGCCGCCGATGATAAGCTGGTGTGAAACGTGGAGATTGTCTTTTGTTAGTCGTGTCAGCTGCCCCCGAGACAGCTTTAAAGCCTGCGCTCCGGGCTGACAAAGGGACAGCAGACAGTCTGAATAATCATATTACAGAGACACACAGCCTGACAAGACCTCTGTGATCTGCAGCCGAGCACAGCGGCTCGGGCTGCGATGACTTCCTGCCTCCAACGAGCTTTGCGGCGCTTTGAGTTCCATCAAGATGCCGCTGTGGGGAAACCGAGAACACGGTGAGATGCTGCTGACGGGAGGATTATCCCTGATGTGTTCACTGTCCCTGCCAGGTCAAAAACAGATCCACCGCTCTGTAAACAACATCACATGTGACAGTATCAGAGTGGACTGAAAGTAAATGGTGATTCAGAGTCACTTTGTTTGTAAAGTTTAAAAGGAGCCGTCACACCAGAGCTCTGATAAATGAAGGGTGCGTGGATCATTTATTCTTTGATGCACACGCTAAAGTTGTAATCCGGAAGATTTCAGTCCTGGTTGATTTGGTGAAACACCCGTGGTTACTGTGGTAACAGCAAGTGCGGTTTAACACCACAGGTCGCAGAATTCTGGCTTTTAATATGAAGCAGCAGCTGTAAGAAATGTACTGTTTGCATTAGCAGTAACTTAAAGGAATACTTCACCTGCAAAATGACCATTTGTTTATCAGTTACTCACCAAGTGTTGACTCACACACGGATGAGTAGTGCACCTGCGCAAGCTTCACGTTGTAAATAGTAAGGTTTGAGCGAAAATGCATGTGTTTTCATGTTTTTTTCTGACCCTCGTTAACTGATCATTAACCGACAAGTAGGAAACTTTCACAGTTCACCCGTCCGGGAGGCTCGTCCGTTTTACGGTCATGCAGCCACAATGTTGCGTGCATTGTTGAGCGAATGTCCGAGCCCGTGTCCGCAGGTGACACAGACGAGAAAAAAGGAAACTAGGTAAATTAGATTCAGCAGCCAGACGTCATGATCTCCATCAACACAGCATGTCTGCACACACTAAAAATATAGATTCATGATACACAATTCATATTTCAGGACTGAATAATCCATAGATGTCATTTAGGAAAAGTTACTGTTTGCACTTTGTTTTTCCAGAACAGTAAGAACCCGGCTGTGAGAGTCACACACAGCAGAAAAAAGGAGCTTAAAAAACACACCTTGCTGGTGCAAAATAGATTGCATAGCTTATTTTTCTTTTACCATGCAACAAACTTTGTTTTTTAATTTGTATTCTAATGATCGTTTCTAACTGTGTAACTGATCGTATAATCGTTAAAATTCTTAACGCTGGTTAATAAGTTGGAGAAGTACTGAGCACGCGACTGGAAAAACGAGACTTGGATGATACTGCATGAGTTGTGGTAGCACTTATAAACAAATGTTTTGGGATAGTTTTGCTGTTGTTGAACTTGGCCGCCGTTTACGTCAATGCATCAAGACTTTTCTTCAAGACACAAGATATTCAGTTACTTCAAACCATCGGAGGCTTGATACAACTCAGCGCACACTTCTCCGAAACACACCGTACGTAAATTAATTCTTCTCATCCTACAGAATAATGTCACACTCATCAACAAATCACATGAATCACTCAGCTCATTACCTTATTCAAATCACAGGCTTTATGATGCAGAAAAATACAATTTCCACAGACACGCCTTTCAAATAGCCAAGCCTCGGTTTTTTTTATGAAAATAACATAATGCAATCCCATTAGCATCATATGAATATTTATATTATACATCATTAAACCCTCACAGGCTTAAAGGACCCAGCTTCAAAAGGAGAAACTTCTCAGAACTCCTCTTTGTTTGACAAGGACACTGTAAACTGACACAAATCTGTTAAATATAATAAATGCAGTAAATCATGTAATGTTATTCCAAGCAGAGTGAATGGTTTTTGGGTAAAGCAGAGCCAGTAAAGTGTCTGTGCCAGATGTACTACAAGCTCAACAGAAACAATAAAAAGGCAGTTTATGAAGCCAAAGACATCCAAGAAAAAAAAACAATACCAATACAAACATTCAGTCACACTCAAAGTGAAAAGTAAACCATTCAAACGAGTCCATTTAGAGGAGAAAAACCACAAAAAGACGTTCGGTTGTTTGTTTTTGTCTCACGTGAAAAATCTGAATTCCTTCTGCAGATGGAGGGATAATGTCAGAACATTTAATTATCCCAATATTCATTATAATACCATAATCATCATGTTCTGTTTTCTTATTTCTCATTAGGTAGAATTAAAGTATATTTCATACAGTTTGACTGCATTGTATTCATTAAATTTTATTACAAAAATGTAAGATAATAGCGTAACAGGAATGTTTTGCTCAAACTGTTTTGAGCAAACTCTCCAGGGAAATATTTTAATTCATTTTTTTGTGTCGTTGAAAGTGTAGTTTTCTTTTTCTAAAAACAATCATCTGTGTTTATTCAGCAGGCCACAGCGGCTGCATCATCAGAGCTAAAAATAGAGAATAAATTATTATTATTGGTTGGCTTTTGGTATATTTCAAAAGGCGCCAGCGTACTACTAGAGACTAAAAAGACTTTTGTCTTCTGATGTGATCGTACGATCCAGTTCTTTTTGAGCCCTTAGTGTCTCAGCACACCTGTTGTCCTACGTCTCACATGGTAAATTCAGTATAATGTACACTTCCACAGCACTAATTCCATCACAACAGAGTCACTCTGCTCTCTTTATAGATAAATAAAGGTATGTTTAATATATGCCAGTGATAGGGCTGCACGATATGAAGAAAATATGCAATATTCAATAACAGTGTTGATTGAATAACGCGATAACGATATTCCTTGCGATAAATAATCAGATAATAAAGTGTACTCAGAGCTGCCTTTCTGCTGCTTTCAGTATACCGCTAAAATACAACAAGCTGCTTGTTGAATAAAAAAAAAGAAAGGAAATTATTTCCAACATTTATTGAACTGAACACACAAAGAACCATAAAAAAGTTTTCTATTAATTCTTTCTTTTAACTAACTCAAGAAAAACCCCTGAGTGTTTTTTGCGATATGTTGCAGTCTTTCGCGATGCGTTTATTGCGTTAATTGTTATTAAGTTGATATTGCGATGACGATAAAAAAAACGATATATTGTGCAGCCCTAGCAGGTGAGATAAATCTACCTGAGAATTTACAGTACCACCAACAGTTACACACACAACATAAAGATAAAAATTACTTTTAACAAACAAATGAATTAGTGATTATTCTAGCCTCTCTGCAAAGCATTATGGGACATCCAAATAAAAGTTGGAGTCTGGAAAGGTGAAAAGGAACAAACACACCAGCAGGACTTGTTCACACTCAGAGGAGAAAAAAGGAAACAGAAAATAGCTCAAACTGTAAATTAGATTCAGCAGCCAGACGTCATCATCTCCATTAACACTTTATCACAACAGCATGTCTGCACACACTAAATATAGTAGTTATATCATATTAAACTAAAGGTTCTTGGGGTTTTCCTCTGTTTTATAATATATTAAACTGAATATCTTTGGGTTTTGGACAAAACAAAACTTAAAGACATAATCTTGGACTCTGAGTCACTGAGATGGACATTTTCCACTATTTTCTGACATTTTATAGGCCAAACGATTAGTCGAATAATCGAGAAAATAATAGACACATTAATCGATTATGAAAATAATCCTTAGGTGCAGCCCTAGTGAATATATTTCTCTTCATTTTATCTAATGTAAATAACACCTGCATCAAGAGAAAAAAACACAATAACTGCTGCAGCTTCACATGTTTGATGATCGAGTGAACTCACCCTTTGATTGACAGCTTGATTGAAGTCCTTGGCCAGCGTTCCTAACAGGACGACGTTAATTGATGGGTTCTGAGACGAGGCGTTCGCTGGGGAATCTTCTTCTGCAAAACAGATGCAGAACATGATGATCGGTGTCATGTACAGATACAGATTCATAATGTAAATATAATCATGAATTACTGATGACAGGGAACTCTGGATTGTTTCAGCTCATGAAAACTGTCCAATCAATCCAATCAATCCTATTTTTCCATTAGTCAATCTGCAGAAATGAATTTGCAACTATGTTAGAATAAAACTAATTGTTTAAGTTATTTTTCAAGCAAAAACACAAACACACTCTAATTCTTTGTCTTATGTGCAAATAAACTGAATATCTTTGGATATTAAAATGATTGATGACAAAAAAAGCTATTTAAAAGACTGTGAGCTATAGGGAAGTGTGATTGGTATTTTCTTTCTTTTTTTGTGCTATTTTTGGACATTTTACAGCCCAAAGGATTAAATTATTAATCAAAAAAATAATCAGCAGAATGAAATGAAAATAATGGGTAGTTGCTGTCCTACTCACATCATGAGTCATCAGCACAACACGCAAAAATAAAAAAATGTGGGGACAAGCATCCTGTAAAAACAGCTTTGTCTTCTATAAATCTGCACTAGGAATGTCACTTTTTTATTAAAAAACAGCAACAACAAAAACACTTTGGAGAAGATAGGAACGTAGTGCAAATGGGCAATTCTGTTGACCACACAATACTGGTGGACAGGATAGAAAACAAGGTTTAACTTTTAGACATAGTCCTAAAGTGGTCCCTGTCCTATCCCCGGGACAGGAACTAGTTTGTCTCACTTGGCAACTAATGATCCAAGTGGACCAATGATGTGTGGAGTTCTGCAAGGCTCAACCCTCGAGTCTCTGTTATTTTAATATGTGCATGCTTCCATTTGGCCAGATTAAAGAAAAATAATTAAATCACTTATCATAATTGTGCAGATGAAACCATTTTTCAACCAAGTGCCTAATATAATTATGAATTAACTGCAAGTGCATTGAAGAGAGGAACCCCAAATAACTGTCTTTGGTGTGATTTACACTGGGTTTTGCTAATTTGAGGATGTAATGGCAGACATTAAGTGTCACCACTTATCCTGCACTAGGGCTGTCACTTCCAATGGATGTGAAGTATCATATATACATTTCTTAATGTGGTTTTGTTCATTGGTGGTGCCTCCAATGCCTCACTTGAGTGACAGATTAACAAAACAGTAAGGCGTTTGTGTTGTTGAATCCAAGATGCTTCCTCACATTACTTTCAGATGGCTTGGTGTCATGCTTATCTGTTCAGCACAGCTCGATAGTTTTCCCCGTCTTGTTACAGAGAACAACACAGTCTAGTATACTGATGGGACAACAACAGATCAGAATGACAGTGGGTTTTACGAATGCCTTCAAAAAAAAAAAACAACAACAAAAGAAGAAACGGAAATAGGAGAAACATTAGTCACAAATCAAACACAAAAACCCACAATGCACCAGCAGGTCACACACTGTACCAAAAACTGACAGACTGTTTATAAACCAACAATACAGGAGAGAAGGACCTGCTCATCCTGCGGCTGGAGACGCAGGCGGGGTGTCAGAGAGTTTAAATGAATAAAAGGAAGGATGTCCCCCGCCACAATAAGAGCCTGAGCTCTCTGTGGCTCTTTAATCAGGCTCCTCAGAGATAAGAAGGCCACAGACAAGACAACAATGAAACACACTGGCCTCCGTCTGCTTCTACAATCCAGACCGGCTAAACAGCTTATGGCACACATACAGTCCTGACAGACCCACACTCACACAGTTCAAAAAAACTCCAATCCATCAACTCAGTACTACAGTAAACAGCTTTGGGCTCATAGTTATAACACACAGAACGCAGCAGGCAGCTGCTTGGACCTAATGCAGGTACAAACGGACAGCTGATACAGAGATAAATGTTTGAGTGTTACCTTGGATGACAGTCTTCAAGATGAAGTTGCCAGATGCTAACGAAACCAGCGGGCCTTTATGAACCACTTTTCCCTGGAGAAAAAAATAAACACTTAACTTAGAGACAAACTGAAAAGCATTTAAGTCTCACTGAAGCTCTGCAGAATTTCCCCGTCAGCTGATCAAAGCCACGTCAGAAAAGTGAGCAGCGTTGATGAGCGCCTCGGGGAAATGAGCTGCGAGACAGAAGGTAGATTATTCTGCTGCTTGGTTTTCATAAATATATTCCAGCAGCGTACTTCCCAAGAACAAGAAAATAGCCTCGCGGAAAGAAAAAAAAAAAAAAGAAACTAGTGAACAGGTGTTGCCAGATGACAGATAAATGAAAAGGGAATACAGAGAAAAACATGGATATCAGTGCAGGAAAATACATGCAATTCTTGAACTCTACAGAAAAGATGTGGTACCTGTGAAGAAATGCACAAAACATATTTTGGCTGATTTATTCTTTAAAGTGACTGCGAATTACAATTCTAAGAAATGTTGAGTGGCTTTCTTTTTTTTTTTTCCTAATTAACTCTTGCAGAAGCCATGAGAGGCAAGTGAGATTTTTTTTTCTGGTGATCCATTTTCTAAATCTGATCTAACTTGTTTTCTCTCCTATGTTTAGATCAGGTTAAAACATTTTTTCCAGGTTAAGTTTTCTAAGGTTTTTTTTTTTTGACAGGTGACATCGTTTTGGGTTTTTTTGTCAGGCTATTTGTTGTTTTAAAACAAATCTTGAACACAAGTGCACGACTACCCCATGTTCTAAGCAGTTTCACTGGAATTGCGCTTGTGGTCGAAATGATTAATACACTTAAGCCAAACCCGAGCACG
>JAOVVB010130437.1:0-12290 GCA_028570985.1 Heterobranchus longifilis | reverse complement strand
AAAGAGGTGGCAATGGGGCAGGAGAGAGAGGACAAGAGAGAGGGAGAGATAAAGTCTGTTTGTTTGCAAAATGAATCAAAGGGCCTTTTATATTTGAGACGGAGTACGAGAGGAGACAATGAAGCGATGAACTGAGAAGTGGAGGGGTGGACCAAGCGGCAACCTCCGAGGCTGAAAAAATAAAGCCAACACAAAAGGGCAGAAAGTGACGAAATGTTCCTCTCCAACAGCGAGTCAACCCCATATCCCCATAGATGTTAAAATGCCCAACTTTACAGCAGAAATAAACTTATTTACAGCCTGGTAGAAAAAAACTGTTTTGGTCACTATAGCTAATTTCCTTGTTTATGAAAACTGGGGGTGAATTTTTATATAGTCTGGGAAAACAAACAACCTACATGCTGTTAGTTAGTTTTGAAGATTTGGATCGTGTAATCAGAAAGGCCTGCTCTATTCTTTCAGTGAATGATTGTAAAGATCTACAAAGAATATATTTACATGCAGGTTCCTTTCCAACACTATTTTGCAGAGGCACCGTCGGGGCGTGGCGCCTCCCAGGACGATTGTGATTGGTTTAAATAAAATACAAACAGACCAGGGAGTTTTTTTCACTATCTAGGAGTAAAAGCGCATTCAAACTAGAGTTTCCCCAGCAGCACTGTAGAGATAAGTCTGGCTATGGGAGACTAATTTTTATACAACTCATCCGTTTAATAAGTATTATGGCTTAAAGTTATGCATAATTAAGGGAATGCCGCTTTGAGTGACAGGTGGATACCGTCACAGGCGGCTAGCTGCTGCAACCAGGCTTCATTTGACCTGCCTCAGCTCCACCACTTTGCTCATTTTGGGGTAAAACATCCATGGCTGGGAGTTAGACGGAGCCAGGTACTGGCAAAGACCGGAGTCGCCCACTTTGAGCTTCATTTTGGCTCTTCAGAAACCTATGGGTGACATCACGGAGACAACGTCCATATTTTATACAGTCTTTGGGGTGGACTGACTGAGTAAAATTGGTGGAGGAGAGTGAGATAAAGGCGGTCACTGTGAGGGGCAGAAAATGGAAGTCAGCGGTAATGGGGAGAGAGAGACTTCATTAAAAAAAAATGCATGTAATTACAAATTACTTCACTGAGGGCCCTCTCAAAGACAGTAAAAGAGGCCTAACTTAATCTCAACCACTGTTCCCCTGTGTTTAGTCTGAGCCAAACTCACAGTCAGAATCACATTACACACACTAACAGCACCATTAACCTCTGTAACAGCTCTATCCTCAGGGCACACACACACACACACGGAGGCACAGACAGACGCTGCCACACACACAGATACATACACAAACAAAAAAAAAGACAAGTTTAAAGCTAAAAAGCACAGAGTATGTTGTTGCTCAAGGTCACAGAAATACTACGCTCCCTAAGGTTGACACACACACACAGAGAACACACATATAGCACATAATCACAGGGTATGCATTCATCTCGGTAAACACATGAAATCACTAAACCACTCTCACTGGCCCACAGACAAAGTCAAACACCTAAAAACACAGCCAAACCTGCAATCAAGGAAACAGACACACACAAACACACTCATATACACAGTCGCTCACACCATCCCCAACCAATGTTGTGCATCTGGTATAAACCTAAACCATCGAAAAACTAATTACTGCGTGGCATGCTCAGCTGGGGCTAAAACAGTGCCTTTATCTGGGAAGGAAACAAGGAGCTCTTTGAGCAGGCCCAAAATGAAACACTCCTCCAGCAGAAGGGTTTTAATGTTGTAAAAGGTAGCAGCCTAATGCAAAACAATAGGGTCCGAAAGCTTTCAGTCAGTTTATGTGTTGTTTTCCGCAGACAGCTGAGAAGCAGATTGTGGCGCTTGCAGGCTTCTTGGCTCAGTCAGGGGTGACTAGGAATGTGGCTGAGACAGAATTAAGGAATGTTGTTAATTGGACGGGAAGAAAGGTTTTCACAAGCCGGACCCTCTGCAGATGTAGAGGGTCGTGGACCAGCAGGACTGAGTCATACTTCGTCAACCGTTCTCGTTACACGGCTTTTCTGCTGATCTCTCAGACAATAACCAGGTCTGAGGAACATTAAAGCGTATGATTTAGGACTACTTAATGAGCCGTGATGGGTCATGGATGATTGGAGCAGGGGGGGGTTGGGTGGTGACAGAGCTGAGAACCTATACGGGATGAAAGCAGACATTCCTCCGAGTGTTTCATCACACACCTAAATTGGGTTTATTGAAAGACTCAGCAGCCACATCAGAGCAGCGATACGTCACTGTTTCTGTTATAGTTTTTCCAAGCTTAAGGGCTCGATCACATTAAAAATATTAACTCCATTAAGTGGTGACCATCTGCTGCAATTGTGTTTTCACTTGAGGTTATGTGATAGTTTACAAAAGTTTCATTCTTCGCTCAACCACAGTGGGGGCAGGGGGCAGTGTCCCCCTAATATTAAGCCTGAATCCCCTCTGGCCCCTGTAGAAATATTTCTGATTTTAGCCGACATTACTGTCCTTAAAAGACCGTAGCAGGCTCATCCACTGGAATCCATTGGTACCAGACATGTCATGTTAGCTTTATGACGCTAATTAACATTTCAAAATTAAGGCCTGTACACACGGGGCCGTGATGAATAAACGACAGGAAAACCTGAAATACTCAGCAGGGAATATTTTGCATCAAAACTATTCATACCGGCAGTGATGCAGATTTGTGACAATTCACGCAGGCCGAGGACCGGGACACGACCTTCAGAAGTCTGAAGAATTAATAAATATATGTACGTGGGAGCATAACCTAGTGTGTGGACTCTATTTCTACATATTTTTTGTCCAGCACCTAGTTTTAATCCTTTGAATGTGTGTGTTTTTGTAAAATTTTTCATCATTTTCAAACGGGTCCTTTGACCTCTCAGCGCACTATATCTGAATGAAAATAGGTTCTATGGGTACCCACAGGTCTCCCATTTACAGACAGTCTCACTTTATACTAATCCCAAGCAGTTTGTCTCATGCAGTAGAAATGTGTTATTTTGGTATGGATGCCTTAGTTAGTGTAGTTTCATGTGATACCATATCTTCACTCTAGCTTTAAAACAGAGCCCGCTCCAGCCTTTTAAATATAGTAGGCTAATATTGGCTGTGATCGCCGGTGCTCCCGTGGGTTTCTAGGGTTTATATATAAATTTGGTACTCCTAAAATTGCATGTGGCCCCAGCCTCGCCCCCCCACATTTGAAATGGTCTATAAACGCCACTGCCACTGTATAAGCACTGATAATGTGTGTGCATGTGTTGTGTCGGTGTCTCACCTTCCGAAGTCGTCCATTACTGGTTCCCAGAAAAACCACCGTGTGGTTGTGTACATTATCCACTGAAACGGAGCTGAGACCCGTGTATTCAACCAGAGGAATGGCCCTCAGGGACCTCCGTAAGGCCAGAGGGTGCTGTAGGTGGGCCGCACCGCAGTCCAGCTGCTCGGGCTGCAACTACAACACACAAGACAAAATGAGAGTGACATCACTGCTCATTAGCTCTCATATGGAAGAAGCACACCATACAGATTAGAAAGCAGGAGAGAACAGAGCACGAAAAGAGCGGCGCATGATGAAAGCAAAGTGGAAAACAAGAGCTGATAGTAGCTATCACAACGGTTGCCGCTCATTCTTCTAAATCACTTTTTAGACATCTCAGTGAAGACTTGAAAAGGGGATTACAAGGGTCTTCAACACTCATAAGACTCTGCTTTTGTCAAATCCTTGGCGGGCAATGATAAAACATTAGTGCCATGCTTGGATGAGCACCAGGATCTATTGGGAATTCTCTGAATATTTCAGAGCACGCGAAGGCAAAAAAAAAAGAGAATTAAGCACAGTGGATATTTGTAGAGTCGTTTCCCACGGGCCCTTCTGCTCGCGGCCTTGTCTCTCTTATCATAAATTGTGTCTGGCTTTCCCTCACTGCTGGCCTTCAGACTGTCGACTACAAAAAAGATCACATTTCAGCGGCCATGGCAACTCAAATGTAAAACTTAAGAAAGACTAGCTTTATTCTGCGAGTGGTAAGTAGGTTGTTTTACAAAAAAGCGGAAAAAAATCCACTCCAGCCCACTTTGAACTGAGCAGTTGTCTATCTCAAGAAGGCCTGTGGGCCAATTGAGATAGTATTCAGAAAACTGGTCACGGGAGGAGCGGCCCCGGGGCCACAGCCGACATGACAGTGCCAGCGAGGAGGGCAACTTTCTGACCTGACAGCACCATGGTCGTGGGACAGCCTCCTTTGACCTCAGCTCTGTCAGTCAAAACACACATGCACAATGAAAAGCTGGAATTTCACTGCATTCCTATGAAACTGTGCAAAGCTTTCTCTATATTTATTATCAGACACCATCAATACAGAGAGAAAACAAAAGAGTGCAAATATAAATATAGCGTGTGCAACGCTTAAGTTTCCTTAAGGGCAAATATTTAGTGTGGCATGCAAGTGGAAAGAATGTAGTTAGAAACAAGATAATATCAGACCGTGTGTTTACTACAAAGCTGCAGTTTATTCACTAATATTGTGCTCAATTTGTGGTTCAGTTATAGTTACCAGCACACACTCAATAAAAAGAAAAATGTCTGAGGTTTGGCTGAAAAACAAAGTAGACTATTGACCCCTTCCTCTCTTCATATTTGATAAGACAGGGATCGTCTGGATGTGAGAGGACTCTCACCCTTCCCATAACCCCCAGCGACGCACTGGAGCATCTTTGCAGCAATCTTGACCTCTGCTCGTGACACAGGAGATCCTCTCTCCAAGTCATGAGCCTCGGGGCTAAAGAGGATGACTGCTGTAGCCAGAAATGGAAACTATCAGAAGTGAATTTGTCTTATTTTGGAGGGTCAGAACAAATGTAAGGACCTCCATCAATCAGAATCAGATGCAGGAACTTTGGTTTGCTGTGGTAGATGTATTAAAAAGGGGTAATAATTAACCCTCCTGTTATCCTTAAATGTATACATATTTTATCATTGGGGTCAGTTTGATCCCAGCAATTTAAACCTCCAGAAAATGATTGGAATTAAAATTATTACCCAACTGTATGTGTCAGGTATACATCATGTCTCTTTGTTGACTACCTAAATAACCCCCCCACCCCCCATACATCCAGAATATCTGTTACATGACTATAAAAAAAAAAATGCAAATCACCATAAAAACACAGACTGACCTAAATTAGAAAGAAATATATTTTTGGTGTTTTAAACAGAAGCTCCAATTTTCATCATCTCCAGGCTTTGTCCAATGGGGATATATCAATTTTGATTCCAATAATGTTTACAAAATAATGCATAGTTAAGAAATCAAAACATAAATTAAACAATAATATACTTTTAAAAGTGGAAAATCTGTTGGTGAGGTTAATAATGTGTCTGTTATTCCCTTGTTGTCGTCACTTATTCAACTTACTGACACTTGTTTCTGGAAAACTTCTCACTGCCTCAATCCGTCGATTACTTCCTATTGTTCATTAGACTTTCAGCCCAATGTCACTTGATAAAATGTACATTTCTCCATGACATGCCCACACGAAATCAAATCAAACAAATTTCAAATGTAATATTTCTATATTGACAAATAAAAGAGATCTTACCACCAGGTTTCCCTTGTGGATGCAGGCTGCCCCGGAGCCCTGGATAACGCTGTCCAGCACCTGCACATCGCTGCTGGGGGAGTTGGAGCAGTTCCTGCGGCCTTGGCGGATCTCCTCCTCGATGTCTCCAAACTTGAAAGCGCACAGGGCGGACTTTCTGTCCGCCTTGGAAAACACTCCAAACAGGTACGGCTCTGAGCTCTTCCCGTCCTCCGTGTGGATCTCCGCGGGGTAAACGGACAGCAGCCGGTTGTAAATGTTCCCGTTAAATCCACACTGTAGCGGCATCTGGATGTAGGACTCGGTGAGCTTCCTGCTCTCCGGCCCGCTGGGCTTTCGGGGGTTCTCGGTATCCAGACATATCCTGGCGAGGATGCTGTTGGGCAGGCTCTCCTTGTGGCCCATTTTCGCGTCATTATTGAAGGCGATGTAGGAATAAGTCTTCTGCATGAAAGCGTGCACGAAGTTCAGCTTGTTTTTGGTTTTAACGTCTTGTTTGATCTTGAACACGTTATCCTCTGAAGGGTTAATGTCATAGGTGAAAAGTCGGGATAAATCCTTGATGTTCAAGGAGCGGATGGCGATCTCCGGGGTGTTTTCAAAGCGCAGGTCCTCCTTGCTGTGGTTCTTGGGGAAAAACTGCGTGCCGGCCCCTGTGTAAGTGGCCCCGACAAGAAGCCGGGTGTTCCCCCCGTGGCTCTTGAAGATGAGCCCCACGGTGGACGCGTTCGGGTGATTGGCAGCGATGTTGAGCATGCTGGGGAAAACAGTCTTCTCGCCCTGATGTGGGAACTCCACCGCTATCTCCGAAATATTCTCCATTTTTCGGAGCTCACAGAAGCCCTGATACACGGAGCCACACACCACCACGACCCCTTGCTCTCGGTCCAGCTTCAGGAGCTTGTTGTGGTTGTCGGTGAGGGATTTGGGATGCTCGCACGGAGCCTGGGGCAGCTGTGGCGCATGGCACAACAGGTTGTCCTCCACCGGTCCGGTCCTCTTCTCCACCTCGATGCTCAAGGTCCCGTTCAGCTGGTAGACTGTGTTGACGGTGGCCAGGTAGACTTTTCTGGACACTGGGTCCACCACGAAGTTATTGGTTTGATTTGGAGACGCGAATGCCTGTTGGATGTGCAGCGCGCTGATGGCACTCCGGCGCGTCTCCAAAGCCAGGACGCCGAGGAGCAGAACAGCTATCTCTATCGAAGGAGGCATTTTTCCTTCTGACCGGCTTCCGCGTGTTCTGTGCCGAGGGGTGCATTGAGCAAAGACAAAATTGTGTGTTTGTTCCGACTGCGACAATCCGAGAGGAAAGGCTGTTTCCTGCTCAACGCCTAAACCCAGAGTGACGCGATAAGCGAGTCGTGCTTCCTTTTCAGGCTGCCTCCCCTGTCCCTCTCTTCCCACTGTGCAGCTCAGCTGCCTCTCTCCCGAGGCGGACTGACACACAATACATCGCTGAGATTTTTATGATCTTTAAACAATAGTTATTAAAGACAAATGTAGACTTGTTGATGCGCAATTTCCGGACAATGTCATGCCTGCACAAAGGTGATCAAACTTGTTTGGAGTGATGTTTTAGTCCGGCTTATTCAATAATGCATTCATAAATAAATCATTAATAAAGTACAAATGTAAGTAACATTTAGGCATTACTTAGAACAGGGGCGTCGACTGATTAAGCCTGAAGAGTGGCACTGCCTCCATAATGGCATCAAAGCACTCAGGCCACTCTGCTGTCATTTATCATCGTACAATTATTAGATGTAGCTCACCAACTTATTATAGCAAATTTGACCTGAATGTATTTCATGCTCAGCTACATTTGAAACTAGTTTGTTCTGATCCAACTACAAGATAAAATATTATAGGTCTAAAATTAACTAAATTTCTAATATGATCTTATTTAGGATAAAAGTGTGAGCGCATCCTGCCACGTGAAGTTGTAATGACCAATGACCATATATCCTACTGTTTTCTTTCAAGATGGGCCACTTGATGAATCTCCATCCCTGCGTGGTTCCGCTCATCTTGGGGTTAATGGCGGGTCACCGTCCCACCTCCTGTGCTCCTCACTCCCTCGGCTCTCAGATTAGTTCTGCAGATCTGGAGGGTTCCGTTTTGGGCACATACGGCACGGTAAGCACCGTGAAAGTGCTACCAGATGGGCACATCAGCACACCTTTCCGGTTTTTGACATTCACATCTATCCAACACAGCTTTCTTGCGCGCTTTACCTCATAAATATTCAAGCGCAACACATGCGCCCCCCACTCAAAAATGCACGAATATGGTTAGCATTTTTGTCTCTGGGTAGAGTGTGCATATGCTCACATCTCTGAATAGAAATGAATGATCCCTCGTAGGCAAAGGACCACGAATGTGTCACACACTGCATAAATCAGTTTGCAGGCGAGCCCGAGAAGTGTTATCTGTGAATACATGCAATAATTAAAGTTGATGCTAAATCGTGCGCAATCGCTTGTGCCTATTTACTGTGGGCTCCTCTGGGGACAAACTCGCTCTCTCCTCTCCGCCACCACTTGCAGCTTCCAGTGGGGCAGATAAGTGCGCCCCGTGTTTACCTTGGCGCACAGCCATGCGCATCAAATCAGGCAGTGTAAAGGAGGAAAGCGCTCTGATAAAGTGCAACATAATGACCCCCCCACCAACTGCACAGCACAATGACTGAGCCACCAACTCTGTGCGCGTGAGCGCGAGCCTCAGCAGCAGGCAGGTTAGGGCGCGTGCACGAGGTCCTGTGGGGATAAGGCTCGGTGTGGGTCAAAGCTGTCAGCATCAGATATCACCGGCGAGGTGTGACTGAGTGCTGCGGTTTGGTGCTGCTCAATCAAACACGACATTCAACGGAATTAAGCTCTGTGCGCGCGCGCGTGCGCGAGAAAGAGAGAGAGAGAATGGTAGAATAAAGTGGGGGACGTGGTCTCTCCTGTGTTTATAATGAAAATATTGTCCCTGGTGGCTCATTCCGACTTTTGGCAGTAAGACTGCGGTTAAAGGGGCCTTCCACCCAACCTGTTTCCTTCCTGATAAGGTGGAGCACCTTCTTGTGTTCAGACCCCCACCTCCCCTCAAGACCATTCACACAAACTAAACACAGCTTCTCACAGGCATGGGGGGGAGAGAGAGAGAACATCTTAAAGATATACATGGAAAACGATCTCCATCTAGTGGTTACATGATGAACCTGCAAGGTGACTTTTAAAAGCGGATTCAGACTACAAAATGCGTGTAGTCAGCCCATCCTGCAGTAATTAATCACCCCAAAGGTAGACATGCACCCCAACAACAACAACAACACAGGTATTAATTAAAACAAGTTGAAGAAATAGTGATGGCTCATGAGTTAGTCAGGAATGCACTTTATTTATTCCACACTTAGAAAAGGACATCAGAAGGCACTGGAGTGGTTCAGCACACACATCACAGGTGTTACTGCAAGGTCAAGCTGAGGTCAAAGGTCAGCTCACACTCAACTTGTCCGGTGTGACCGCGATGGCAAAAAAAATGAAATAGATCAATAAATCAACCATTTTTAATTGCATGTTCAACTTGAGAGGAATCAAGTTTATCGACGTTTTGACAAGAAAGAAATGAAGTAAATTCCTCTCTGTGGGTTTTATCTTTAGACGAGGATGACAGTGATCGTGACCTGAGTCAACTCTTCTTATCCCACTGAGGCCGACTGTCTTAAAGAGTGACAACCTTTCAAGTCTCTATCAAAGGTTTCTCAAGCCTCGGCCTGACTTATATGTTATCTAGCCGTGTGCTAAAGTGCAGCTGTACAGTTCAAATGATCTCGCTATCTGTTAGGAAATCAGCTTCTCAGCATGAAATGCACAATGAACTATTTAATGTGCTCGGTCATCTTGTTGTGTCCTTGACTTGATGAGAGAGCGAGAGTATAAAGTAAGAAAGACTGGATGCCCAGCCAAGGAGCTGTACTCAAGGAAGCAAGGTGCAAAAACACTAGGATTGGGTATTGTTTAAAATTTTACAATACCAGAACAATTACAATACCAGTACCAATACCAGTATTCTTAAAGTGATACCAATACCAAAAGAGTACTTCATTTGATATTTGAACTGCCAACTCCGTGGCAGTATGGGTGGTAGCTGCTGCGGTAGTGGGTCAGTCACATGTCACATTAAATCCAAGAATGCTTGCAGTGATTGGTGGCGACCAAAACCATACAAATAGTCTTTTTTTTTCTACATGTGGGTAAAAAAGGATCGAATGCAGGTATCGTTTGACAGGAGAAGTCTCGATACTACTCGGACCTGGGTTTTTTCGGTCAATGCCTTAAAAGGTATTGAGACCGATGCCCAGCCTTATGAAACACACAACTGAAGATCTGGAGTCAAATTTATGTTCAGATTGTGAATTCTCTACTCGCGTCTACGCTGCTGGAAACTTGCAGCAAGGAGTCGTCATGGCGGAGAGGAACAAACGGTCCGAAGCGTGGCGTCATTTCACGAAAAGAGAGATGACAAAAGTGCTGCTTGTAATGTTTGTAAAATTATATTTTCAAGTAAGGGTGGAAACACCAGCAATATGCTGAAACGTATTTCTACGGAACATGAGTTTAAATTCCAGAAATGCCATGTAATGCCATGTGTAGACTCCGAGATAATAAAGCAAGTTGCGTTGACTCTGAAAACCTGTGGAGGCCTACTTTTTTTTCCCCACAGAAAACTGATGAAGAATCAATAAGAATCGGACCGATAAGCAGAATCGATAATGGCATTGGTATCAATAAAATAAATCAATTCCCATCCCTACCTTTGGGTGCTCAGGCATCCCTGGGTAGACTAAAGGTTTGGCACTGGGTGATTACACCATAAGATGGTGTACTTTTAGAAAAAGGAGGACGGCCAGAGAAATAATACGAAGCAGGGGAGAAAGTCTTATGAAGAGTACAATATCAGTGTGCATTTGACTGACGTGGCAGTGGAGACGACTTGCACTGTGGATATAAAGCAGCAGCATTCCTGTTCTGAGTGAGATGGAGCTGGATAAGCACCAGTTGTCTCTCTTTCCTGACCTGATCACATCAAATATGGCGGGGGTGGAGACAATTATCCTGGCAAATTGATTTTACTTGGACAATGGCTTTTTGTCATTGCTTTTAAAAACACAAAACTGGCTCCTACTGTAGGTAATTTTCCTTAATGAAAGCATGCAGCATTGTTTACATGTTGCAAATATGGCAGATGCTTAACAATAACCAGATGCTCTCTTGTGTGTTTATGTGCCGTTTCTATGGTGAGCAGCCCAGTGTAGCTTTTCCCTCCGTCTTTGTGTTTCAGTTATAATCTCCCCTATTAAACACAAGTTTGTCTTGTTTTAAATAAGTAAAAGCATGTGATCTTTGCTATTAGAAATGGTAAGGAAGCACAACAAGTCTCTAGTCATCATGACACTCAAAGGTCATGCTCAGTCCTTCAAAATGTTCTGTATGAACAAATTTCATCACAGCAAGAAAAGGAGCAACTCCCAGGAAGGTTTTCAGCCATGGTTCAAATCTACCAATCACAGCTAGGTAAGAGTTCTCTTCCTAAAGGCAATCAACCACATTATCACATTTGCATGTCTCTACAATTGGACTGGACCTTTGGAGCAAATCGCCGACCCAGTTTCCTGACTAAGCTCCCCGTCATGTAGAGCGAGAGGAGCGTAATGCTACATGGTACTGAATAAAATAACATTGAAAATAAAAATAATATTATTAGAAATAATAACATTATAATTCATTAAACTCTAAAAGATAAAAACAGTACAATGCTGCATTCTGAGGGACAGCAACACAATAAGTTCATTTAAATGTAAACAGTCTCGTCCTTCCTAAAATGACAATCATGAGTGTTCTCGACTTTACTCTGTATCTTCCGCTTTTTCTCGATCCCGTGTCCGAATGTGCTCGGCCGAATTTTCAGTGCTCGGACCACGCAGCCATTCTAACGGCAATCGCGTTCTTCAAACTTCCTGCATGTCTGCAGCTAAAGTTACATCACCTGGTGTCACCAAAGGCAACAAGTGCCGGCTTCAATCTGGTCATCCCGGGGGCTGCAGAGCGCGGTGAGTGTACCCCGAGAGAGCGTCCCAGTTTCTCCACAGAAAGGCCAGCAGGAGGATGAGGAGGAGGGTGGAGAGCGAGCGCGAGCGCGTCTTCATCAGCGGGACCACGCAGTTGGCTACAGTTGAGACAAAGACCAGAAGGACAGCCATAAGGGCCAGCAGCACATTGATAAGTTTTCCCAGGAGGGTCCGGGCTGTGGCATTTTCCAGCCCCTCCAACTGGACGACCTGCTGTTGCTGCTGCTGGAGCTCCATCTTAGAGATCCTGGTCTGACACGCCTCCAACGCCTCCTGCAGAGGACAGCAAAAAAAAAAAAAATCACTCAGCAAAGTCACCTTAGAGTTTAGAGAACTAACCCCAAAACATACTGGTACATTTTTCTTTATAAGGCTATATTACACAAACTGCCTTCTTATTTATGTTCTGTACTAACTCCTAAAACTCCTTCGGTCACACGGACAAATTATGTACGTCATTCCTTTAACATGCACTGTCTTTGGTGAATACAATACAATAATCCAATTTGATCCCTTTTTT